>OMPJ01012908.1:36143-126437 GCA_900312935.1 Carapus acus | reverse complement strand
ATTTCAGGTCATCTCAAAGTCATGACTGCCAACAAAGATTTCAAATCCATCAAAATAATAGAACAGAACAGCAATTATTATCATGTCATATGAGGGAATAATAATAATCAGTTAATTGGTTAAACAATATTTTACCTAATACTCCACCTACCTGTGCTTCATGTTTTCATTCTCGGATTAGTGAAATTGTCAGTATGAAAGCATGTACAACTATTTCATCACCAGATGGAGACGCACTGTCTCCAGTGACGAGTCTAAATCTTCTTAGTGGAGTCAAAGTATGTCTGCCCAGGGGATTAAGAAAGGGAGACAGAGCGATTCGTTTGTAAAAGAAATGGCCAATTAATAAGAGTTGAGAAAGGAGGATACGAAAAATTCTTTCACTATGAAGAGAGGCCAGCTGGGGGAAGTCGGCAGCCAGACGAGCAGCTGATATTGAGAGCAAGGGAAGACAAAGTGACGGACCAACTGCAGCAGTTCACTGTGACAGCCCCCTGCTGCGGAGGTGTGGCCTTACGTAAGCTGCGTGAGCCAGACAGATAGGAGGCCGCTCTTAGAGCTGCAGTTATTTTCATCCTGGAACTTATTCGCCTCAAACTTCTGACACGGTGCCAATCACTTCTCAAAATAGACTCAGGTGCATGGTTGGCCTGCATTGCTCTGTGGTACATTTACTCCACAGGGCCTGGAAAAGGTAAATAGGCAAACCCAGAAAGTAGTTTAAGCACACCCTTTGGACTTGAAATCTTGATGAGACTTACACAGCTTGAAGAGGTTTCTAAAGCACATTGTAGAGAGTATAACCTGGCGTTAATGGTTTTTGGAATTGCTTGTTTCCATTGCCATCTCCTTTCACATGGCAAACTGAAAAGTGAGCCATTCATAACTCGGTCCATAAGGTCTTGATGTGAATTCACAGTTGTTGTTTTGAAGCCATGATAGCCATTATGATTTGGGTTTAAATTGATGCATTTCACCCTTGTGAGATGTCAAACAGGAAATATCACAGGTCATCAGAGAGGTTCATTTGACTGCTTCCTTTCACCTCCCTTGGAAATATACGAAAAATAGATATTCAAATCAGCATCGTCATTGGAAATGACTTACTACTAAATATCTTTATTCTGAATATGTTTCTCTGAGTGTGCTCTGCATATCCTTGGAGCAAATAAGGAATATCTGTCGAAGGAAATTTTAGTATTTTCCACAGGTTTCTTGCATGTTTTGGCCTGGATACCAGATTACTGATTCTGCATGTTGATGCGCTTCTGAGTGACGCTTTGGTACATCAGAGGTTAATGTGTGCGCCTATAGCAACAGCCTCTTCATTGGCTGTTGCGTAGCTGTTGCAGTGCGTCGCCCCCTCCCTGCAGGGGGAGACATTGCCCATGTTTCCAAACCTTTGTCCGTCGTAAAAAATCCATCATGTCTGAAAATAATTGCGAGCGCCTCAGAGAAAACATACATCAATCTTGATATTCGCAAGAGTGGTGATGACAAATCATTTGCAGATATTTTTTAGAAATGTATAGATAGAAAAATGTTGCACCGCTGCCAGTCGTCACACTATTTATTTTTCCTGTTTGTGCTTTGCATATTCATATTCCACTTCGCTGTACGCAGCACACTACCTTATACAGGGTCTATTATCATGGAAACAGGTCACCACGTAATCCACGCTGTAATGTCATTTTTCCATTGGTTATCAATTTGTACTCGCACGCCTTTGCAAGACCTTTTCAAACAAGAAGAAATGAATAACCTTAAGATGCTGGATACTTGAGCAGGCTATCTAAATTTATCCACAGTGTCTGCTATGTTTAGTGTGTCACATGGTACCTGGGGCCCGTCCTGCCCGCAGTCTGCAGCTTGTGCAGTGCAGACATACCATTTGAAGCGGGGAGACAGTCCCCCACACCACAGTAGCACCCGTGGCAGCTGCGTAGACTTCCTCAACGTCTGGTTGACTGAGTACGGGCTGACTGAGGCCTTTTGGGATATCAAGCGAAGCTCTGCCAAACATGCAGGCTTGTACAGACACGTTAAAGAGGCCCCTGTCTCCATTCCCATGTGGCCCGCCTGTGTTAGAAGAAAATTTGGACTGACTCACTATTGCTGCAGCTCTTTCTCCCATACAAGAAAAATAGAAGATTCACATCCTCATTTTTGTCAAGATATGAAACCTTTTTCATGCTACAGCAGCTCGAGTTATCTTGCCAATCCTCATTTGAATGGTTCTTTGTTGCACTGTATTGTTGTGGAGCAGGGGTGCCCAATATGTGTGAATGTGATCTAGCAGTAGATGGAAAAGATAGCATGGGTAGATCGCAAGGCATTAAAGAAGTAGACGTCACCTATCACTCATTTCCGCTCTGAAATTTGTCATTCGATTGACACACATTGCACAATACATCATGTGGGTACCTCTCCCCTACAGAAAAAAAGATGGCTATTGCCACCTCATTGACTAACAAGGCAGCCAATAACAATTGGACATCGAGACCGCGGTAGGTGTGCGTGAAGGTGAACATTGCACGCTACACCAAGCTTTACAGGAGCTTATCGCTTCATCTACGAGTATATGCGATGCGTTCTGCCACAACATTGAGGCACCGAAAACTACAACGGTGTCTCACCATGTACGAAATAGATGGTGAGACTCTGGAACTACACGCCAATGTTCAGCAGAGGTCAAGCGCTCGTGTTCAGCTTGGGAAGTTACCAACAGGGGAGAGGTGCCCAAATAAGAGGAAATGTACAACCACTCGCATTGTTTAGCCTTTACTTTTCCCACCTGAAGATGGGAAAAGGCATATATTGTGGCTCTATATGTATATGTTAAATTAATTTTTGGTATGTAGATCTCTTTAACTTGGCCCAGGTGAAAGTTGCTCCCAAATCAAAAAAGTGAGCACCCCTGTTGTAATAGTGATGTGAGCACTGTTTTGTAACATTTTCAATTATGCATCAGCCTGTGAGAACACTCGCAATGTTTGATAATCGTAGCGTGCCAATTGTACTCCTGCACGAGTATATATGAATATACTGTTGGTTGACATTTTTATTCGAACCAAGTGGATCTTAAAACATCCTCCAAGATTCCTTTTTAGGTTTAAGGTTGTATTTACCATGCCTCCATTTGAACTATGCTGATTGTTTGATCTGATGCCAAGGCATGTTGGAAACCACCAGAGATGGCTTGAAACATTTCTGCCGTATTTCATGTTACTTGATACAATTCCATTGGTGCTCAAACCCTCACTCCACTGACAGTACCAAGAAGGAACTCTATCTCTGGCTCATCCTGTGTTGCGCATTGGCCAGCCACAGAGAATAAATAAACACGAAGCTTAGAATCACTGCGAAGAGTTCTCTTGTTTTTGGACATATCTTGAAGTCATTGGAACAATGCAAGATGGTTGCTTTCAAGTCAATAAGTTGCATGTGTGATTGGTTTGAGATGGTTGGAAGGGTGAGGAGGGCACATCACAGAGCAAATGGCTGTCTCATAGTAGGGTTACAAATGGAGCAGGGTTATGTTAACCGAAGCAGAATAATTTGAAGTACCATTTAGCTTAACTTTGCGGGGGATGAGCAGCAGTTAAAACGTGGTTTATATACGTATATATTTAACCTAAAGTTGTGAATTGAGCTTCCCAGAATCAGGTTGGCTGTCAAAAGGCAGTCGTGTTGGATATCTGTCTGGGAGAAAGGTGACACTTCCAAGGTATGCGATGGCAGCACTGCATGTCTTGATCTCTATTTAGGGAAAGTTTGGCGTTCCATCTCACAGTTTGCAGCTTCTGAGAAACACCCTCCCTGCTTTTAGTTCTAATAATGTCTTCCAGGTGACTGGTTGTCCTATACAGAGTTTTCGGTCTGCTTCGATTTAAAAGCCCTAACAATCTTGTTTTTGACACTCAATATGTTGTCTCGGTGCTTTACTGTCTAGTCTGCTTGTCCATTTAGTTGGATGAAATGGTTCACGATAAGTGAAATAAGCGAGCATGTTGTACATGTTGTGGAATGCATGGTACAACTATTATATATTTCTGGGATAGAGGAGAAGAAACATAACTGTACGAGAAAGGCCTCCATTCACAGTTTTCATCGTTTTGAAACTGCTGCTCAGAACAGTTGGTCCTTTGAGAAAAGAAAGCTTTCGAAATTCAAATGCTTTCGCAAATCCAAATAAGATCCTTGCCAACCCCTTCATCCTTTCATGTCCTCACCTGGGTACAAAGTTCTAACGAAAAAAACGAAGACCGAGCTTACCTCATATCACAGTGTATTTACTTTAGTTTCTTGGCCACCAAATCCTAACTTAGTGCTTAGCACCAGGGCTCAGTACCTCCTCTTCCTGAATTGGCCTGTTGTAAACGCTCACCTTTTGAGTATTTTGGCTTGTCACCCACTTTCTTTGATGTCTTAAAGACTTTGTAAGTTTTCCCTCGCATCACCGTCACTGGTTCAGTTGAATGGTGCCTCCTGCTATTGAATGCCACATTTAAAGTGTTAAAGATGAAATGATGTATTTGTGGAATGTATTGACCGTCACACTGTTTGATGTTGGCATGGTTCACGTTTCGAGCCCAGTCCAGTACTCCGTTGGTAGGTTCGCATTAAACCCCTGGCCTATGCTTTTGAGTCCCTTCGATCTTCCCTTTGAAAAGAATTGAAGAAAGATGTCACTGACGGACCATAGGTTTTGAGATGCTGTTACCCCTATCATTTGCAACAACCCTCAAAACTGTCACAATAAATTCACTCAAGGTTGCGGGTGTTTCTTAATCGAGAATTGTGAAGTTGTTAACAAATTGCACAAAATGTGTCTGTCTAGCATCAGTGATACCACAAAATGTCTTGCTTTGAATTCATTATATGCCAGTACATCTAATGCGTCAGTAATATTTTCTATATGTAATAATTTGTTAAGTATTTCATGTTGGCCTCACCCAGGATAGTGGAGACGGGTCTGGTCTGGTCTGGTCCTAGTATCACCGAAGTAATTGGCTTTGGATTGTTTATCACTTGGCTGTTGCAGGTGGTGCACCAATCTGCTCAATGTCTTACAACTTTAACAGAATATTCGCAGCTTCCACCTCAGGTGTGGAGCCATTGTTAACAGGATTATACTGGCTGTAAATCGACAAAGCTAGGCGCATTTGTGAGGATTGTTGTATATTGCCCTCTGAGGCATCGTAAGACTGAAATGCTGTTGTGTCCCACAGGTTTCTGTCTGCTAGACCTCACGGAGCAGTTCTCCCTTCCAGAGACGGCTCCACCCATGCTGGCTCGTCTGCTGGAGGCCATCGAAAAGAAAGGTGAGGGAGATCAAAGACATATCAAGACGTCAAACATTGACATGCAAGACCCGTGACAAGTTTATCACTGGGCCTTTTGATAGCTCCCACCACAGAATTTGCTTCCACAAATATCTGTATATATGTATTTATACGTGCCTATGTACAGTGTTTGTGTGTCTTTGTGTAAACATATGTGTATGTTGGTGTGTGTGTGGCACACATGTGGAGACCCAGTTGAACGGAAACAAATTGAACTCATTTCCCTTGCAGGCATAGATAACCCTACACTGTATCGAACCTTTACTGCCGGAGGTGGACTTGAAGTTCGACAGTATTTTGATTCTGGTAAGTTGCCAAGCATCCACTTTTTCTACACCGCTGGCATTGTATTGATGAACAGTGTATGTGTTGATCAGTGCAAAGGACACAAAGAAAAGTTCTTTTTGGTTGCGGTTAGCTCCATTATTTAATGAAGTGAGGGAGACTTGAAAGAAACGAAGATGCAGACAGATGAAAGGCTTTGAGACAATTGTTAGGAGACAAGATGCTGCAGTTATTTTATTGTTGACATGCATTCCTGCATTGAGGGGAATCTGAATTGAAAATTGTGCAACTGTGCAGTCTGTGCAAGAATCACTTTAATCGTTAAAATGAAATGTGCAGCTACGTAAAAGCCACTCGCACATATTAACTGAATACCAATGCATTGTTCTGCCTTCCTCCCTCCCCCCAGACCCAGCCGCCACAGATCTAGATCAGTTTGAACTTCCGATCTTGTGCGACGGACTGCGCAGGTACCTGCAGGACCTCCCACAGCCCATCATCCCAACTGCCATATACGCTCAGATTGTCCACACTGCCCAAGGTGAGAACACAACACTACACACAATCTGGGCCCATCTCTCTACTGCCAGATCAGCCAGTGCTGTAAAGAATGAATGTTACGATTTCAAGATGCGTAGCAAATCTTTGGTATTCTGTGTATCATACTCTCGAATTTTAGCCCCCTTAACCCCATTAACTCGAGAAAATCCCAAAGTTCATACAGTCCTAAACAATAAAACCAATAACAGCAGTTGCAAGAGGTGTGTCAAACCATCTGAGACGCATTCAACACAGACACCTCTCAAGACTCCCCCATTGTTTATATGAGTTAACATTTCTCAGATTAATGATCAGTATCCCATTTTCTTGTGTTCCTCTAAATGGCAAAGTGTCCACATTCCAAGGTACACTGTGTCTAGTTAACAATTGCCTTAAAACTGCTGATGTAATCTGTCCCGGGCCTGATATAGAGTGCTCTTTACTTCTGAACAGAAAACCAGATGACCCAGTCTTGGTATCAGTATCCAGCCTTTGACCTTTGGAATTGGTGAAATTGGCTCGAAATTTAGTTTTCTTTTTCTTTTCATATTTTCTCACCAAACCCTACAAAGTGTTTTCTGCTCTTCCTCTGACTGGAACACATATCAAATACTTTCATCACACCATGTTCATCTGAGTGTTTTCATCTCCGTCACAAGGGCAGAGGCAGGATATCTGTGGTTTAGTGCGCTTTGAAACACGCCTGAAAGTTCATCTACAGCATTTTGGTGGAGCCAATCACATGCGAGTGTACCTTAGCATTGTCAACCACACATGCCGGCAGTGGTTTCTGAAAAGAACTGAATATGATTTTTGTTCCATGTCGTCATTATGTTCAGAAATGTCTGTTCTTGTGAGCCGCCCTTCGACTGTGGTGGGCCTTCACATAGAATGATGGCTTTGTCTCACTAACCCTTGCACTGTTCTCATATCCGTCCTAACAGAGGTGGTGAATCCTGAGGAATGCGCCCAACTGCTCCGTCGTATTGCCAGCACCCCAAGTCTGCCTGCCCAGTATTGGCTCACCCTCCACTGTCTGCTGAGGCATTTCGCTAGGGTGTGCCAGAATGGGTCGAAGAACCTGCTGTCTGCCAGAGCCCTGGGCGAGATCTTCAGCCCTGTCTTTTTCAGACAACAGGTCGCCAGGTGGGTGTCGGGAGCAGTGGTACAGCAGATCTCACGGACTCTATGACACATTTGTGCAACCTGCCAGTGACAGCCTCTTGAAGCAGCACATAGACCAAGGCCTGCAGGCTCAGTCATGCAGTGCAGATGCAGACGCACATGTACACAGCCATACACATTCACTCCTACACAGACATACACACAAGCAGGCTGAGCCAAGGAAAAGAAAAACGTGCTCGCACACACCCAGACAAGTGCCTGCTCACACATGAAACTGTCAAACAATAGTCAGCCATCAACTCGTGACGTCAAGCTTCAAATGGGTAGAGCACAGGAGTTATTTTCCTCACAAAGTGTTCAACAGATTTTTTTTCTGCAATCGTCTATAGTTGCAAATAGTGGTTTGAATTGTAAGCTTTTGTATCCTCACTTTACTCTTCTACCTACAGCTGCGAACCAAGTCTGGATGCCCATGTGAAGATCATTGAAGTGTTGGTGACCAGCGAATGGAGTGAAAGTCAAACAGCTCCAGGTAGTCAACAATTTTAATCTTTCTCAGGTTTTACTCTTCGCAGCACTTCGCTCTCTGGGGAAAATGAGTGTTTCCATAGTCTCGCTGCAGTTGGGTCAGGGATTTGAGAGGGATTATTTATCAGCGTATTATCACTGAATCCCCACACACAACATTCTCCACTACAAGTCCCAAACATTGTTCTGAGTCGGCAGAAAAAGAAAGTCGGTTGAAGAACACAGGCTGTGCTCAGCAAATAAGCTATCAACAATATAGGGCTGGGACTGGCTCGTTATTCATCGCTACGCTAAAATTTAACAAAGCAGAACTACAGTCAGCATTTGAATAGGAGAAAGAGGGAGGGGAGTTTGGAGCTTGCAACTCTAATCTTTCAAAGTTAACCTCTGCTGCATAGGCCATTAGACTCAGTGAACTCGCAAGTAAATCCTTCAAAGGTCAGTGTCATGTTTTGTTGTTACAGTTATGCAAATAGTGAAATTCTGTTTTAAAACCTTGGTAGGCATTTGTCGGGTACAAAATCCTTTTTATTCTTTGTACTGACGCTGCAGTTCACCTTGCTTTTCACCTTCTTGGTGATTTTTGTAGCTATAGATAAAGCATTGCTGCTTGTTAAAATTGAGTGTAAAGGCTGGTTTGCCCCTGAATCCACACCAGGACGACGTGTCTGACACAGCAGGCCTGCACAAAGTCTGTGTTCATGCCCGATGGGGTGGTGGTCCCGTCTGGTGCGGTGCGGAGCACATAGCTTTGCGTGGCACACTTGTTTTTACAGCGATAGTTGAAAGTACTGTCGCTAGCCAGCCCAGAGGCCCCGGCCAGGGCTGTGGCTGTTTTAACGTTTTATTACCTGTTCGGGTTATTTATATATCCATGTGCATGGCCACTCTCAGCTGTCAGTAATTTGCACCTGCACAAGCATTTCGGCAGCAAAGACAGACTGATGGATGGACGGATGGACAGATGGATTGATATGGATGGAGGCCGAGACATTAAACAATGTTTGTCCTCTTTATACACACACACACACACACACATGCACTGATACTCGCATGCACAAAGTTTTCAAATACATACTGTATTTGTATATGCAATGATTTGCCATATAGTGACACGCAGGTGTGCAGGGGTGGGTGGGTGTATGCCAGGATGTATTTGCGGTTCTATGAATGGCTGTGTCTGCCTGCGTGCCTCCTCCCAGTTACTGCGTGCCTATTTTAAGTAAGCGACAAAAGGCCCACTTAGATTTGGTTGGCCAGAAAGTCAGCCAGCGCCACAGAGCGTTTCTTGTTAACCAACGGCAGCTTGGATCTCCACATGTCCTCCCTTCCTCAAAGTTCCCAGCTCAGCAAATATTTGAACCTTTGCAAGTTAATCATAAAACGGAGCAGTCCTTGCCTCCTCCCTAACAAACTGCGTGGAGGGTTAGAGAGGGAGTGACCAACGAGACAGACAGAGACGTGCACACACACGTAGCTGGCACGAGTGGCCACTTTGAGAACAGGCAGTGCTGACATCGGAGCAGCCGGTGCTAATCTTTAACCAGCTGCCTCCGCACAAACAGGCCTTGGGGCTCGCTCGCCTCAGCCCGACCCAGCATTCGCACTAGGAAACTGACGAGACAAGCCGGCAAGGCAGGCACAGGCTGCACGTGCCTTCCCATGAGAGGATTACCTGGATTTCAGCAACAGCCGCATAATGCTGTAACACTTCAGCAAAAAAGAAAAGAAAAATTCACCTTTCTGGCAGCCTAAGCTATGCAATGGAGTTTTCCTGGAGGTCTTGAAAGGAACTGTTTTGGAATGAATACATCTCGTAGGAGTACAAGAGAATCACAGAAGAACAACTTTTTTGTTTTTCCAAAACATGCACAACTTTCAGCGTAAGTTCTGAGTTTCTGTATGTTTGTCTGTCAACAAGAGAGAAAATAGGATAAGTGTAAACAAGAGAGCGAGACACGCCACAGACCAGAACAAGTAAGATAACTTTGAACTTGCTCGGCACGTAAGCTGCCAGGGAACAATTTACCCACAGACTGCTGCTGCTTTACACTGAGCTGGTTTTCCACACTTGATGGACGCCCCCCACCTCCAACCCCCAGCAGAGAGCCATGGTGGAGAAACACACAGGCCTCGGAGCAAATCCCTACTCAGACTAAACTGCTCTTGTGTGGCCTTTTCTCGGCGAGGTTCTTAATGTTTAATTTGTGCTCGAGAGCCTAGTGCCCCGTGCTCGGTTTCCTCCTCTCAGACATTTGTTTCTAAGGTTTCCAATGTTATGTTCAAGCCATCCGTTTTATTGCTTCCAAACTGGCCGGGTAGATTTCTGGGAACTGCTCTACAGTCTAACCTGGAACGTCGATGAGTGTATTCCTCTAAACTCCTTTTAGCCCGAGCTAGAGGCTGGGCTATTTTTATTTCACTCGGGGAATCGAAACGGCTTCCGCCCGTCATGCTGGTTGTCACACCACAGGATTAGAGGCGTATTTGGGAGCCTGGGGTGCCGCTGACTGGGCCAGGAATTATAATGTGGCTGCATACGTGCTGCTGCAGCAGCAGCGCTGGCTTTGTCTACGTGCCAGCAGTGGGACGGACTAAAGCGCCGCACGACACAGGCAGGGAGGAGGGGCCGAGCCACCCGCAGGAGTGTGCTGCTACAGCTACTGCGAGAGGGAGAGAGAGAGCGGATGACAGAGGGAAAGCATGGTGGAGTGGGCTGCATGTCTTTTTCTTCTAGCGGAGATGTGCCGCGCGCGGGTTTGCGAAGCCGAGACGCATTAGGACGCCGTGCTGGAGCGCTGCAGAGGTTAGCGCACTTATTTCAGCGTTCTCGCCTGCCGCTTGCAGAAGCTCGTACGAGGAAGGGAGAAGCTCTTAGGCTGTCAGAATGACCTCATCGTGCTGAGGAAATGAAAGATGCAGGAGCGGTCGGTCGGTGACAAACCCTTCATGTGATTGGCTGTGGTAAGTGATGTAAGGCGTTACTGAGCAGGATGCCCGTAATGGCCTCTGGGATAGATTTTTGGGTGGTTACATAAAAGATGGACTGTATAGCATTTAAGAATTGGTCAGGTTTGGTACGATCATATTATAACGATAAACCAGAATATGATGAGGCTCTAGGCTAAATGGTTTTTTGTCAGCAGTGACATGAGGAAATTAAGATTTCAGTCTAGAGCAGCGCACGTATTTGAAATATGATCGAGTTTAAGATCTGAATGTCAGCAAAGGTCCTGTGCAGCAGTCTGACTCACCAAGTGGAATGTGTCTACATGATCTAGCAGATTGTAAATCTTTCAGGCGAAGGGAATGAATTGCCTGGTGTCACAATGTGCTCACTCCTGGACGGACCATAGTCCGTTGCAGCAGAAAGGATGTTGTTGCAGGGGGGGTGGACAAAGGCAGTGCAGATTTGTGGGTTAAAAATAGCGCACGCCACTGCTAGCTTCACTGTCACACCGCGGTGAAGTACCGTTGCAGATTCAATGTGTTCAAGGTTTATGTTTTTATGTGTGGGCAATCAATGGCCTTTTGATTTATCGATTTCCATCAGGCAAACTCTGCCCCGCCGACCGCCACGCAGAGATTACAACCATCTGACCAATGAATGTTAATGAAATGGAATGCTGGAGATATGATGGATTTGGATTTAGAATTTTCTGCCATATGCTGCACCAGCATTGGATGCATTCACTTCCTGGTTGATGCACATTTATTTGTAGTAGCACTTCAGACTTACTTTCTTTTCCATTTGTTTAGTATTCCTCGTTTCGGCCGCTTATCATTTCCATGCTTGCAGACAGGCTTGCTTGTGTCTGCATGTGTGCATTTCTACAGTTCGGCGTATTTTCCTGAATGAAAATCTCTGAATCATAGCCTCTCCTCCCACCCCTTCACTGTTGTTGGAGATGGACAGCTACCCCTCTCCCAACCCCCCACACCCCAGGCCCATATAATCAATGGAAACAGGAAGCAAGGCAGAGTCAATGCAACCGTTCATAAGAACCGTTGCCTGTGTTTGCTTCATTTCTTTTGCAAGACAAAAAGGATTCATTCTGTCTGGTTTAATCTTCCTGCTGATGTGAGGGCTGGATTTCCATTTCCTCTGGTTATTTACAAACTGCTCCGTCTCCCTCTTTGCCCATGCAGCTCTACCTCCAAAGCCACCCAAACCCACATCTGTGACTAACAACGGTATGAACAACAACATGGCTCTTCAGGACGCCGAATGGTACTGGGGAGACATTTCCCGTGAGGAGGTCAATGAGAAGCTGAGGGACACTGCGGATGGTACATTTTTGGTCCGAGATGCCTCAACAAAAATGCACGGTGACTACACGCTGACTCTGAGGTGAGTTATCAGTCTGCTCACTTTGAAGCAATACAACCTTCATAGTGGTCATGTCAACTGAAATATATGCATTTATATATATATAATATATATAAACATTTTATTTTATTTTTTTATCGTTGTGCGTCAATAGGAAAGGAGGCAACAACAAGCTCATCAAAATATTCCACCGGGATGGGAAGTACGGTTTCTCAGACCCGCTGACTTTCAGTTCAGTTGTAGAGCTGATCAACCACTATCGCAATGAGTCACTGGCTCAGTACAACCCTAAGCTCGATGTCAAGCTGCTGTACCCAGTCTCCAAACACCAGCAGGTAACCACTGGGCCCGAACCGGCGGAGAAGTTATGTGACTATGCCTGCAAAGGTGTTGCTCATCTTGGTTGCATATTCTTTTAGGATCAGGTGGTGAAGGAGGACAACATTGAAGCTGTAGGGAAGAAGCTGTGTGAGTACCACCAGCAGTACCAGGAGAAGAACAAAGAGTACGATCGTCTATACGAGGAATACACCAGAACTTCACAAGTAAGTGTATCCGAGTCGGACCCTGCCAGACCATAACACAGAAGCCTCGCCCCTAACGCTGGCCTGTCACCCTCAGGAAATCCAAATGAAAAGGACAGCCATCGAAGCTTTCAACGAAACAATAAAGATCTTCGAGGAGCAGTGCCAAACGCAAGAGCGGTACAGTAAGGAGTACATCGAGAAGTTCAGGAGAGAAGGAAATGACAAGGAGATCCAGAGGTGAGCCGGAACTCCAGAATTTGTCCAAAAGGAGCAGTGTGAAAGGGAGGAACAGAAGTGACCGCTGCTTTTGTCCCACCGCAGGATCATGGGCAACTACGAGAAGCTGAAGTCGCGGATCAGTGAGATTGTTGACAGCAAGCGTCGTCTGGAGGAAGATCTGAAGAAACAAGCGGCCGACTACAGAGAGATTGACAAGAGGATGAACAGCATCAAACCAGACCTCATCCAGCTGCGTAAGACCAGAGACCAGTACCTCATGTAAGTACCACCACACAGGAGCCTCACCTCACTGCCAACATCCCTTACTACCTGTGGATGTGTTTCCCAGTTGTAAAATGAAAATGGCTCTGTCCTGGTTTCTAATGTCTCTGGGCCATCTCTCCTACAGGTGGTTGACCCAAAAGGGAGTCAGACAGAAGAAGCTCAACGAGTGGTTGGGAATAAAGAACGAGAACACAGAAGAGTGAGTATCATTTTAGGCCTGAACACACTCTTTCCCACAGCTGCTGTCGACTTCTTTGTTTTTAATCGCTGTCGCATCTTTTCACCTCATTAGTCAATATTCTATGGTGGACGACGACGAGGACCTGCCCCACCATGACGAGCGCTCCTGGAAACTGGGCAACATCAACAGGCTGAAGGCAGAGGCCCTCCTCCAGGGCAAGAGAAACGGAACATTCCTGGTCCGGGACAGCAGCAAAGCAGGATGCTACGCCTGCAGTGTTGTGTACGTATCTGTCCAGGCCGCAAAAGAATGTGTCTGTGTCTACCAAACACATCTGACCGTAACACCACTCTGACCATCATCTCTCATGTTCTCTCCGCAGCGTGGACAGCGAAGTGAAGCACTGCGTCATCAACAAGACCCCCTCAGGTTTCGGCTTTGCAGAGCCATACAACCTGTACAGCTCGTTGAAAGAACTCGTACTTCACTACCAGCACACGTCTTTGGTGCAGCACAATGACTCTCTGAATGTGACGCTAGCGTACCCGGTCTACGCACAGCAGAGACGGTGAGGACTCGGGAGGTGGGGCGGGGACGCAACTCAGAGGACACGAGGGACGGCCTCCTCTTAGCGGAGCAGCATCGCAGACCTGGACTCCCCCCCCCGATTTTTAAAGGAAGGAGAGCCTGCTTGCTCTGTGCAGACGCGGGCAGGAGAGCATAAGGACACGCTTGAAGCCTGAGACACTTCAGTGACTGCAAAGAGCGGCGAGTCTGAATGTAGACTTCATTTCTTGTTTTGGCTTTTTCACATTTTTTGTCTGTGGGAGCACAGAATCAAGCGGAAACTGCTGAACTCTCCCACAACGGAGGACACGGAGGCCTTTTCCAAATGGTGCTTCTTCTGTTCAAAGCTTTACCCGCCGGAATGTCTGAACGCAGCAGATCACTCTCAAATGGAACTGTTCTCACCGGCCGCAGTGACTCCTCTTCCACTTTTGTTTTCCCCGCCTTCCTCTCACATCATCCTCCATATGTGTTTGTTTATGCACAAGTGTTTCTATGACTGTGAGCGAGTGTTTGATTGTCCATGTGACCAAAACCCATAGAATCAGGAAGCTGTGTGATGTTGGGGTGGTGCCTAACGCATTTGTTTGTGTTAACTGTAGAGTAGCAGACGATGGATCAGCTGATAAATGTAGCAAAATGGCACTTTTTAACAGATTTTAATTGTTTAAGAGACTCCTTGTGGACTTAAATCAGAAGAGCAGGGGACGGAGGATCTCTGCCTTATTGTCGAGCATTATAGGACAGCATTGAACTTGATCATGACCACATAGGTGAAATTCCGACTGGACTTATATTTCATCAGTCTCATACGCGCAAAATTGGACAAAGTCACACATCAAAAGTGTATCAACCATACCAAAAAAGATCAGTTCCTGTTTGGTTCTATTCTGATCTGCTATGCAATTCTCTCTCCACATTTTGTTCAGAATTTGTTTTCACTCTGTTGCAACCTGGATATAAGCTCGTTCTACTGCTTGAAAAAGATCTTTCTCTGTGTAAATATCCAAGAGGATATGTTGCGTCAACATGCCAAGACAAAAACTGCTTTTGATTTTTTTAAAGAAAATAATATTAACATACACTTTATTATAAATTACTTTATCAACTGGTATACAGATGGAAAAGATGTGTATTTTGATAGTCTTTTTTTGCTTCAACCTAATGTTCCTCTCAGGCAGAGCCTTTGGAGTCTTTGAGCTGCTTCAGTCACAAAGTTCTATTTCTTACATAGCCTACACTCAATTCTTTGTTCAAACGACAAAGGCAGTTTGAGCACGAAAGAGTGGGATGATGGGATTTGGTTTTGCCAATACAAGCTAACCTAAAGGATGCATATTATACACAGCTTTCAATCATCTCCATAGAATAACGGTATAGATTTATTTTGTTATAAAATATATGGAGCCGCAGAAGGGTATCAGAGAAAAATAATGTTTTCAATTGATGGATATTGTTATTAAAGATCAATTGAGAGACATTCTCTCTGCCCATTCACATCGTCCACTTAGTATTTTTCTGTATCAGAAAATCAATTGTGTTTACATGGGCGGATCAAATAGTATAATTTCATATTTCCAGTGAATATTTTCATGCCAATGGACTTTGGAGCTCCTGGAGTCCCCAAAATTCACCACCACCCTGTTGCTGACATATATGCTTCCTCTCGGATGAACTAATGCAGCGCAACTCTGCTGTGGGTTCACCAGTCATTGATTTTAGAGGTTGGTTCAAGTGTAAAACCAATGAAACTGGTGATTTCATTTAGATTTCAGGGCTACCAGTTCTACTTATCTCGTCACTGTTTTAGAAACCTATGTGATGTAAAATATGAAAAAAATTATATCTCAAATGTCCAAAGTTATTTCTGTTTTACTGAATTGATTTGAAGAAAAAATATATTTTGCAATCATAGATCTCCTAGCCGTTAAATGATTTAGATGCGGTACTTGTACCCTGAAAAGAATTCTGGCCAGCAACACTGTCATGCTAAACTTTCATTTATTCATTTTTATTTGTAACATTTAATTAGCTGTAAGACCTTAACATGTCATAAGTTTGATTATTGCATTATTTCCACTGACATGTTCTTGACATGTTTTGTTTTCTCACACATTTTAGTGGAAATGTCAGTAAATTTTTCATCTTCCAAGAAAATGAAAGAAATAACATGATCCCTGTTACTGTGTTACTGTAAAATAACATCTTGGATTTGATGTACTTCAGCATGGAATCTTCTCACAGTACATTTATTTGTCTTTGTTCATTGCATTATTTCAGCTTTCCACACGACGTGAGTATTTGACCAAATTATGGTACTTGTACAAGATCTTTTTTGTAAGAAAACAGAAATATTGTCCTGAGATGTTGTCATTTATGATAGGCTTTACTGGTTCTCTGAATGCCACTGGACAAAATATCAACAGAGGCGATGGATATTTCGTCATGTGTGACAGAAGAAGCTCCATCATTTGAGTTAATTTACATGTAACTGCTGCTGGGATGGACGAATCTTTATCTCAAAAACATTGTTCTTGTTGTCATCTTTGAAAGAAATAACACAAACCATTATTTTTCCTCCTTATCCCCTTTCTTTATGTCCCAGACATAATTGGATTGAGATTTGCCGTTGTTCCCCAGTTTTGCTTCAAATCTGTATTGGGATTTGTTAAAAAGAAATAAACACTTCTTTTTAAGAAATTTTCCTTTTTTCATTTTGTAAATCCTTTGCTCGGCCATATCGAAAGATAAGCGTCAGGGAATGCAGAGGCCCAGTCAGCGATGTGAAGAATTGCAGACATTAAAACTGCACAAACCAGTTCCCATGAATGTGGGTCACTCTACTGTTCACACACCGCTGTTGCATGGATTCTCATGAGCATAAACGAACAAGACGATCCTCAAAAATATTAATCCGATTTTCCTGACAAAACGTGATGTTAATGATTCAATCACAATAATAACAATTTGGTTAAATCCACAAAAAAAGAATGTTTGGATCGTAGTTCCATGTGTCCAGCTGCTTCCTGGGATGAGAAGTGTAGCACTCTGTAAAATGAGTAAGGAAGCAGTAAATGTTGGCAGTGTGTAGGGAAACCAAGTTTGGTTATGGCGACGCTCCACAGAATCACCATCCAAAAACAACAGGAGTCCCTTCGAGTCTTGAGATGATTATGCGTACGGCTGAAGAAAAGAGACCAACGTGCCCCATCGCGTTCATAAAAGGAGACGAGCTGGTCTCGTCCTTGATGCGATGGGTCAATAAATCAAATCTACTGCAGGCACACACTGTACAAGGCAAATGTATTGATGTTGTTTCAATTCGTCTCCCAGGTCCAACAGGCGTGGCACCAAACATTACAGGAAATATTCAGGATTGGATTTCAAGAACTGCTGTAGCAGAAGTCGCTCGGGTTTGCACTTTGCATAATTTTGGTCAGATAATAGTATTCGTATTCATCTATATTCATATTGCCAGAAGAGGAAGAATACTGTGTACTGTTTATTCATATAACATCAGAGGGCCTTTGACGGGATCCCTGTGGAACTTCACAACATGGAAAAAACAGCAACCCTTGTAATAATCCTTATTTTGTGAAAATACTTGGGGCCATAACTGAGCCACAGAGTCTTGCACCACCTCCCCAGTTTCCCCATGTTGCAGCTAAAACCTGCACTCAAAGCTGATTTTTTTCTTTTTTTTTTAACAGAGTCATTATGTTCACAGAAGCAGCTGAGTTGATAAGAGTTTGATAAGTCTTGACAAGGCCAGCAAGGTCTGACAAGGTCTTTGAGGCCTTTGGGGAACTACTGGGGAACTCAAGAAATACACAGCTACTTTGTCTGTGCACCTCTGTTAGGACAGGACTTTGGGAATCTGAGATGTCTCAGGATTGGACTATGGCCGATGCTGGTGGACGCTGTAGCCCCGCCAGGTGGGATGAAAGCTCACGACAACATTTGGTGACTTCATTCCACTGGAAGTGCTTTGGCGCACCTGTGGAGACGTTCTCTCCGTCATCACCAAGAAAGAAGAGCGATGGAGAGGCACCACAGACACAGAGACGTGCTGTCCTGAGGTCCTTTTTAGGTTTGAAGGCCTCACCCTCTCTCAGCGCCGGGTGGGAAGTTCTGGGACTGAATCACGAGATGTCTGAGAAAAAGACATCAGGCCAGGAATGCAACGTGATATTGACATAGGGGACCGATTGACGACATTACGAGCCGGTTTGTCGCACATGTCTTGGGAGTCTGGGCACTGATTCGCTGCTGTGGTGCGCTGCAGTTTTATTTTACCGACCGGCAGGAATGGCAAGAAGCTCCAGCTGAGGGTCGTGTTTCAGCGAGACGTGAGCAGGGATTTCTGGAAACTTTTGGACGGGACGGGTTAGCAGGGTATCATTTGCTCAACGATAACAAACAGAGCCAAAAGAGAGAATAGAGGCCAGCGAGGGTAAAAATATAATAAAATCGTCAACTTAATTCCACCCTAAACTTTTGAGAAAAGAGGAAGCACACGTTTGGACCAGTCGCCTCATGTGAAATGTTGCCACACTGGTTCCAGAGCTGCAGGCAGGAGAAGAGATAACGCAACAGTTTCAGACCGCTTATCTTCAAACCGTCTGAGGGAGCGAGTGGCGCGGGGTTAATATTTAGCTGCTCCACCTGCAAAGTGCCTCTCAGAAACAGACCTCGGGGAAGTAATCACATGCGGCAAACCCCCCCTGATGTTGCGTCACTGTGAAGCAACGCACATTTAGCATCCATCGCACATTATTGAGCGTTTAACTACATGAATTCATTCAATGTTTATGTGGTGCTGTAAGCGTTGAGTCTGCTCATGGGAAACGCTTCTCTCTTTATGATCGCCCCCCTACAGCAAAAAATCCAGGCCAATGAGGACAAAGGGCAACAGGTACGTCTTTGCTTTTTTTTTCGATGTGTGAATCTGCTGATTGAGCTCATTTGCTCGCCTCCCAAAATACTGCATTGTTTTGGTTGATCTGTGGTTTGGTGTTTGTTTCATAGGTCACTGCGGGCACTTTGCCTCATGACGAGACCTTATGGAGATTTCTTCCTAACTAGGACATTCAAATGAGCTAGAAGTGATTCATTTGTCACTTAAACCCTACTTAACATTAAGATAAGGAGTTAAAGTAAACACATCCATTTCACATTTGATTTTAAAAGGATTTAATTCTTTATTCATTCTTAAGAAAATTTCTTGTGGTATCTGTGTACATCATATCAGCTCGTGCTCTACAGCAGGTTTTTACCCAACGTCACCTCACTTCACTTCACGTAACTTAACTTTACTTACAGGTACATTTTTAAAAGGATTTAATTCTTTATTCATTCTTTGAAAATTTCTTATGGTATCTGTGTACATCATATCAACTAATTCTCTACAGCAGGGTTTTACCCAACGTCACGTCATGTAACGTAATGAAACGTAACCTGACTTAACGTAACATAACTTAACTTAACTTAACTTAACTTAACTTAACTTAATGTCACGTCTCGTCACGTCGCGTCGCGTCACGTTCACACACAGTTCACACTTTAAAAGGGGCCTTCACTTCCACTGCCTCACTCGAGTCTTGTATATGCACAAAATATTCTCTCTCTCTCTCTCTTTCTCTCTGTGCTGCTGTTGTATTACTGTCTTGTCACCACCAGTTCCTGTTCCCTGTCCAGCAGCAGGTCCATTTCCTGGATCACTGGATCAATAAGGAAGTTACGACCTACATTTCTCTAAACTATTCCAAATCAAAAACAACACACCTAGATATCAAGTTAAGATTTCAGTGGAGGAGGGAATAAATCCAACAACAACCACCATAGCGACAGATAAACCCAACCTCAGTGGGTGATCATCAACCAGACCAAAACACGGTTATATAATCAGCATGGGTACGCAGCTTGTTAACTCCACGTTTTGACGCCTCGGCCTCTCAAATCCTGCGCCGTCGTGGCGCCCCGTGTGTTTCCCTACGGCTGAGGGCAAACCCGTCGAGCTCATCTGAGGACGCCAAAGAGTCGTGAGTGGGTGTGAAAGAGCGTCACCTGGCAGGAGGCGCTCCGGGGCACGAAGCCGCTTGGGCCGTAAAAGAAGCCGCAGACGACGCGGCCGCAGCTCTGATTTGGAATCTCGCGCCGCCACCCGAGCTGAACCCGAAGTCTCTCTCGCAAAAGGGCCACGTGAACGCAAGGTTACAGTGAGAAGCCTCCAGGTGTGAGGGCGAACCTCCGCGTGAACATCTGACCCTCGGGAGGCAGCCGCGGTCGGCCAGCCCGTGACCCAGCTTCACGCCTGTTGGAACGGTTGATAACGGCAAATCTCGTAAAGGGAAGAGCCGAATCCTGAGCCAGTGATATCACAGTAAAACTGCGTTAATCATCGCCAGTCAGCTGATAAAGGCGTCTGACAGATAGGGAAGCATATATTCTGCCTTTATTACGCTCACCATCCACTAAGGTATCCTCAGGGCTTTGAACTTGAGTGACCGCAGCCGTTTGAACAATAAAGAGCCTAAATACTACGATCATCAACACTTTTTCGTGACCGAACTGTCAGATTATGTTTTCACACACTTTCTGCATTCACATGCCGAGTCGGTTTTGCGCATGTGTGCACGCACGTGTTGTTAAAATGTTTATATGTATTTGACCTGAGGGATTCTTTCCGTCTTGCCAGGGCAGCCGAGGTGAACAGGGCGTGTGAAACGCGTGTGTCCCGACTTGGCTCGCTGCCGTCAGACTTTCACATCTACCCAAACATTCAAACGAGGCCTTGGGCGCAGCTGTTCGGCCTCCTTCGGCGATATCGTATCGTTCACCGTCCACTGTCCGCACCATAAATATGTCCACTTGTCGTTGCCTGGTTACGTTTATCAGTCAACTGAGGTGGCCTGAGAACAAATCCTTGGCCTGTGCAGTAGGGATTTATTCATCAGTGGCTGCGGGTATTGATCAGCTGTGCCATTAAAGAGGCATATGGGGCCGAGCGTGCGTTACGTGGAAAAATCAGACGGTCGGACGTGAGGTCACACAGCTGCAGAGGAGGTGCGGTGGGTGTTAATCCATCCTGGTTCTGCTCACGTTTCGCTCTGGGCCAGAGAGGGTTTGTCTAAATGCTAATAGCTAATGTGGCTATGTGAATAATTTAAGAGGAAGCGGTGACGTGCCGGAGCGTCGCCCAGCTTTGCGGACTACAGCAGGTGCTGCCATAAATCAGGGCGGCCATTATGGAAACATTTCTCCGTTTTATCCAGCAGCATGCGGGGGCAACACAAACTCAACAACCAGGAGGCAAAGGAGCGCTGCAGCTGCTCACGTCTCAAAACGAGATATTTCAGACTTCTCAGGCGAGATGATGTCCATCAAATGCTCCTTGCGTCTTTGCTCCGCAGTCAGTGAATATAGATCCAGGTAAATATTTCATTAAAATATCACATGATCAACACAAATCAATTAAAGATTTAAAGTGTTAAATCCCAATTATGGACTTGTGAATGTAGGGCCTCAAAGACGAATACACAGGTGCAATGTGAGCATCATATAGGTATGTTAAGCCATGACAGACACACACAGACACACACAGACACACACACACACACACACACACACACAGATACTCACATGCACAAAGTTTTCAAATACATACTGCATTGGTATATGCAATGATTTGCCATATAGTGACACACAGGTGTTCTTTAGGTTTCCCCTTTTGTATCACTAGGGGATACAGGTCTCAAATGTGACAAATCTGAGACACAGACTCAGACACACACACACACGCACACACACACACACACACAAGTGCATGCACACACACAACTTCAGGTTTCACCTTTTGTATCACTCGGGGGATTCAAGTCTCAAACTTGACAAATCTGAGACAACAACACGTCTGTATAAAGTCTCATTATTGTCTCAAAGAGAAGTCAGACCTCCAGTCTCAATAAACGCCGGGTGATATCTCACGTATCTCGTGTGGGTGTTAGAATCCGCAGCCTTTGAATGTACTCACGTTCCTCTCACTTTGTGCTCAGGCCAGCATGACCTTTTCCAGTCAATGCTCAGATTTTCCCGTCTGTCTCCTGTGTTTTAATCTCGCTAAATTGTACTAAGATTAGCTCTCCCGTGTGTGCCTGTGTGTGTGTGTGTGTGTGTGCGCGCGCGCCTTCTCGCACGTGTGTGTGCATGTTAGCAGACTGAGGGAGAAACTATTCTGTACTTCATCGCAGCGTCCTTGTCCCGGTGTGTGTGTGTACACCAGCAGCCTCTGCACCGGCTCCCCTCAGAGACTAGCAGCAGCAGCAGCAGAGGACAGTGGGACGGTGGTCGGTGCAGCTCCAATGACAAAATTTATGAACGTGGATGAGCCAGGTGGAGCTGAGGGACTGCGTATGTCTCCGCTGACCTTTAGCATTTGTCCTTTGGATGGCGACAGCAGCTGTTTTTGGCCAGTAGGGGCACACATCCCAAAATGTGGCTGAGGCATATTAGGGTGTGATAAGTTATTAGCTCCAATAAGAAGGTCATGCTCATCTCGCAGAGTTGTGCGTGTGTCTTTATGTTTATGTTTGTGTGTGTGTGTGTGTGTGTGTGTGTAGTGGGGATTGGATACCGGATGTGTTTCCATTACTCAGAAAAAACGATCTGAGCATCAACACAAAAAGTTGCACTCTGGGCCGATAGAAAAGCAGTGACACACACTTCAGCTCTGCCAGGGGCCAGCTCTGCTTTGCATGGACATTTGGATATGAGGTCATTTTAAGATGTGAGGCGCTAAGTTGTGCGCTCAGTTGTGTGCTAAGTTGTGTGCCTGCAGTGCTTTCCACAGCCTGGATGGCAAATTGATTTGTTTGTTACAATCACAAGTAATAACTGCTCCCTGACGTGCTGGTGCTCGTTCTGATGGAGATATTCAAACATGGGTGCGCCAAGAATACAAAGAGGAGGTTTTATATTGATGCTGTGTATTTTTGCAGCGTTTGATTTGGAAGATTCATTTCAATTTGACCACATTCCTGCGGCAGGAAACACTGGCAGCTATGAGGGAGGACATGACAGCTGATCAGATCTATGTTTAGCCATCACAACACAGATGGGGACTTATAACATTACAAATGACAGAGTAGCTGACCTATGGCTTCGAACGCTCGGGGATTCATTGTGATGCTAATCCACTTTTATCCACTTGGACCCTAAAATAAACTGTGTGCCCTGAATGAGCTGTAATCCTGATCTGCAGCGAGGCTGCGCTCTCATTGCCGCTCGCTAGTTATGTCACCGCTGAAACCATCAGGAAATGCTGGCCAGAGCCAAACAGGGCCGCAGGGCCGTTAGATACAGTATATGTAAAAAAAAAAAAAAAAAAAAGCAGGCTGGGCCAGAGCTCAAGCGTGTGTTCAGGAACTTTCATTCCTCCCATTATGAAAGAAAGTTACACCTTAATGCAAAAAAGGAATGTGTCATCACACTGCGACACATCCCACCATTGAAGACACCTGCAAACACCATGTTTTCACTCAGTCTGCATAGAGCAGAGGATTAGGATGTGCATTGGTATCAAATTTCAATTCCCAAAGTATTGAAATAGAAAAGGAAGAAAGACATTTGTTATCGCTCCATAACAGCTGTGTGGGTCATTGTGTGGCCCGCCGGGCCATCATTAATATCGTCTTGGAGCTTTTTAATCAGGATTACTGTTTCGCCGCTGTGGACACGTGGTGCACGTAAGACTTCCATTTCCGGCCGCTCGGGCCAACGGCACCCGTGCTCCGTAAGGAGCTTCCAGGCTGAAACACTGCCCGTCCACGTGTCATCTTAACGATGTAAAGAAATTGGGGTTGTGATCTCTGCAGCCCTGCGAGGCCCAACAAGCACTAAACGTACCACAATCCTCTCCGGCTCAGGTCCAGTTTGGACGCACATCTGCGAGCGATCTAATGAATTCGGCCTTAATGCTCTCGGGTTATGCCGGGGCAGAACGGCAACTCGGGATTTGGAGCCTATCGCAGCCACGGCAGAAGGCAAAACGACGATTTCTGCTGTGTGGAATTCGAGGTGCGTCATCGCCTGCAGCCAAACGATTCGCACGGGACGATGTCCATCGTGGCCGTCAAATCTGCTTCCTCAACGAGGTGCTTTTCAGTATCAAAAATGAAGAATTGCATCAACGCTATAAATGGGAAGAAGTTGTCGGTGATTAGCCAAACAAGCTGCGCTGCTAATCTGCTGTGAGATGTGGATCCATTAGAGCAGATCATTATGCAACATGTGGACACACAAGGTCACAGCCGCTCCTCAGACACGCAGCTAATCGGACCATGTCTCGTCTCAAAGGTATCGCTGTGTGGACCGGCGTGAAGATGTCTGCCAGGTGTCCTCATCAGCTGCTGTACACGTTTTATTTTTTTGGACGAAATAAAGGAGATCTTTGCAGCACGGTAATGATTAACCAGCCAGGCAAGTGATGGAGAGCAATAAATGTCCAACATGTTCGCCTCATTAAACGTTATCGGACTCAGGCTGGACAAATGTAGATGAAAATGCACAATACATGTTACCTTCCCAACGTTCAGCCTTCAAATTAGGACGAATCGACTCGGCCACCAGCGAGGAAGCCAAGGTGACCTTCATGGCCGACGGTGCCCAGCGTCAATTCACTCAATACCACCACCCACTCATCACGCAGTAACTTTCAGTGCCGTCCGCGCCCACCTGTCCTGCGCATCGACCTGGTCTCTGCCGCGTGCTGGACGTGCAATATAGATCTCTGGCTTCTAACATGTCAAGTATTTTGATCTATTTGTAGCAGCGGGCGAGCCTCCTGTGTGGCCAGCTCGCTATGGAACGCTGGGATCGTGGTATTTTCCATTACAAACAAGTGCCAACGCATTCTTCCATTCACACATTCACTCCTGTGCGTTTTGGTGTTTTTAAATGATTTACAAGTGCGAGGAATACGATTTCTCATTCTCATGAAACCAACACACGGATATTTGTACTGTATATATTGCGCAAGATAAAATCCAGAGATAAAGTTAATGTGCGCCAACTGAGGGCTTCATTTGAAATCGCTGCTGCCTTATTTGCACTTGTACTCGTTGGGCGTCCGGAGTGTGTGGAGCTGCGACGGGGGCCTCGGCACAGCGCTCACACACAGCCGGGGACTCTGCACTACCAGATTCAAGCCAATTCAAATATAGCACAGACTCCTGGGAAAAAGTTTCTTTGGAAACATGATTAATGGCGCTCCAATGGGTTTCAGCGGGGGCTGCATGGCGTGACTAATGCAAATAGGTTTCCTCGGGCTGCACGCTAACTTTTGCTGGAGGGACACTCGTGGAAATCTGACTGTTGGGACCTTATGCAATTCTTTTTCTCCTCTATCAGCCAATTTAGCTCCGGTAATCAATAAATCTATATCATACACCCATACAGTCATATACCCAAACATATGCTGGTGGAATATAGAGAGGAGCAGTTGGTTAATAGAAGGGGAGAATTGCTTTAAAATTAAATAAAAACATGATAACAAGCAGAATTTGAAATCGGGCGAGTGTGTGTGCGGGTCACTGCGCCACAGGAGTGACTTGGGCTGTGTAAATACGAAGCAGCTCTTTGAACAAACAATGATATAACGTTGTACAAACACCCACTGCACCGCAATGTGCAGCAGAGCTACGACATTTCTCAGAACTCTTGGCTAATTTCGGTTCCTGTGTATTCGGCCGGAGAAAAAAAAAAAAGAAAACATTAATGTAGCCTCTACCGTGGATTTATTACAAGTGGATGAATCGATTCGCATCTCAACAATTGCACGCCAGTAACGAACCCCGAAGGAAACTGCATCGACTGTTTGGCCGCATCGAGCGTCAGTATCTTAAAAATAAATTGCAGCCACCTTGGCCTTATCTGACGCACTGGTGCTTGTGCCACGCTACCTGTGCGTGTCTGCGTGTGTGCTTGTGTGTGTATGTGTGTGTGTGCGCATGCACTCTAGAGACATGGTGAGAACACTTAAATCATGAGCACAGGCACTGTATTTATAGAAACGTCTCGAGAAGAAATTAGATCCCAGCAACACACATATTGGAAATCTAGGTCATTACGCTCGATTCTAAATCTTGGAGCCAAGAGAATAATTCCCAGCTACCCACTGGCCGATGTTCACTGGCCACTCACTGGTTTTGGCCTCCTTGACATGTTCGATCATTTCCTCAAATCGTCTCATGCAATGTGACTAAGTGGTGATCAGAGAGTGATCATATTTTGACATTTTTGCCCTTCTCTCCTCATAAAAAGCCGTGAAAGCCGTGAAAGCACAAAGCTGCTCCAATTTTCAGATGATATGATGATGAGTGAGAGATGCTTTTGGTTTTCAGCTCTTACACAGGAGATGTGCTGAGGTATAAAACGTGTCGTCGGCTGTTTGGGTTTTTTCCTGCGCTGATTAGTCTAAAATGACAGTAAGTGTTTGGCTTTGCCTGAGCAAACTGAAATCAAAGTACTTCGGCCTTGGCGGATTTTTACACGCCGCCTGAACTCCATTTCTGTTTTGGCTGCAAACGTCAGCCAGCTCGATGCTGCTGACAGGAGGGATTCACAGAAAAATGGCATCGCTCTGCTTGAGCTGTGGATTACACGAGTGCTGGGGACAGATACGCTTTGCTGCAGCCTTGGAACAGCACCAACTATAACAAGTAGATTTATAGCCAAACTGTCACGGATTAGATGTGGAAAGATCGGTTGGCTCATGATGTTTGGTCACAAGACGCCTTCTCAGACATGCAAAGTCACTAAAAGAGGCAAACAGTGCCAACAAGTTTTTCAACTGACAGGGAAAGCTACACTTTAAACATTAACACTGTCAAGGAGCATGCAAATAACGCTCAAGCTGCAGTAAAATACACGAGTGGTTTTACGCCTTTGTATCCTTATGCACATAGTTTGAGGGGAGCCTCTGCGCTTAATCTGCTTATTTAGAGACGGGCGACGTTAGAGGTCTTTTTCAGCCCCTGGATGATTCTCAGGTTTGATCTCTGCCTCATCATGTGCGACACACCTGCGCCCTTAGCTGCGACAGTGTCTGCTGCCACCCGCTGGCTACAAGATAGAAGTGCCTCGTGCCTCAAAACTCAAACTCCAACATTTCTTATCAAAGTCGTTTTTATTGTGTTGTAGGTTACAGACACTAAGATTCGTCCTTTTCTTTACGTATGAAAATAACTCAGTTAGGATTTAAATAGCGGTACAGGTGGTTTTGGAGTCCTTACAGATCTGGATTGGATTCTCTAACAGTGACAACACTTAATGTTCAACAGGAGTAAGAACTTTCTCTTTCACCAGGAGGAAACTATTGCTTTTTACTCTGCTTTTGTCCATTGGGAGGGAGGAGGTGAGAGAGGTCAGCCAAAGGGGTGCAGATGCCTGAGGTCATGTGACCCACGTGTCCTTGACTTGTCAAAATGAGATCAGACCTGAGCTCAGTTGCGCACTCATTATCAATTCAGAGACTCTGGACCAGGCAACTGAAATCAGACACTTCAGGCGCGGCGGCACAGTCGAACAGGGAAACCTTCCTCCTTTGGTCACCGAATTCAGGTATATCTAGCCATGTGTGTCACTTTTTGTGCCGGATTTATTTGTGTTGTAAAGTATATCAGGTCAATGCGGCTGAGGTGGCGCAGTGAACATTTCTACGACCTTTTCTTTCTGCTCTCGAAATTTCTGAAGTTGTGCGGCCTGATCTTCATTTCTGCAAATGCAATGGAGTGTTCATGGCCCTTCCAGTGGAACCAGTTGATCCCCTAAAAGGAAAAAAAGAAAGTAAAGAAGGAATGAAAATGACACTGGCCCTCTAAAAGTCTTAATCATTCTCTAGACAGGGCAGGAGTAGTTTGTATTTAAAAGATTGGTGGATCATTTACAAGAGAAAACAGTGACGTGACAACACTGCAACTTCAAACATGTTACATAAAATGGGAGTAAAAGATCAGTGAGGGTCTGTGAGGCTGACTGGGGAAAGCTGAGACAATCTTTTCATCAGACGGCGAAAATGAACCAAAACAACGTGTTGCCGCTCACCTTACTGTGGCTGTTGTCACCATATTTCCCCATCAGATTGACTCGGTGACAGTTTTTGTACCAAAATGCTCCTTTATACGATAAGGCACAGTTGGTGACGGCGATATCGTTGTCTTTGTCGAAAGTGGAGAAAGGGCGCCCCTGGTGGTAGCTCATGGAATCACCTGCAGAGAGTGTGGAATTAGACTGCAGGTCCTAACACAACACATAGGATACACCGATATCTGATCTGCTGAGGGGTTAGGGTAAGGGTTACATTGACTCGATTTATATTCTGCTCCCCTGGCGCGTACCGGCTGTTCCGCTGTACACTCCCACGTGGACTTTGTAGCGAGCTCTTGGCTCTGCAACTGTGAACTTGTCATACTGAGCATAAGCAGATTCTTCGCCGTCCCTCAGATCCACACGCAGCTCATACTGGTCGGACGAGGTGATGGAGTGGAGATTGGACAGACCTGCAAAAGGACACGTCAGAGGGATCAAGACAGCGAAGACGAAAGAGAGAGGGGAGGCAGAGCAAAGGCAGTTTGTGGAGACGGACGCTCTCACCTAACCAGAATTCATTCTTCATGTCACCGAAGCCAGCAGTGTAGTTCCTCCAGTTCCTGAAGAATTCCAGCTTTCCATCCTGCCGTCTGAGGAAAACCTGTGAATAGTCACGAAATATTAGCATCAAGTGGAAGTTAATGAGTTACAGAGCCTGGGAGCTGCAAAATAAAGGCACAGTGACGATTCCTCACTATCCATCCGCCGCCGTCCGTGCTCATGTCACAGTAGACCTGCAGGGGGCGTGCCTCCTCCCCCCCGAGGAAGATGGTGTACAGGCCAGAGGTGGTCTCCCCGTTCAGCAGAGCCTGGGCACAGTCTTTGGGGAAGCGGTACAGTTGTCCGACTAAGAACCAGGAGACAACATTGGTCAGGTCAGAGGACACGCAAAGGGACTCGATTCATCACCACGGAGACAAAAGGCCAAAGGAGGAGGGACGCTGGAGAGGAGGGCGCCGCAGACTTTCCACAGGAAGTGGGTCAGACAAGATGGAAAAACAGGTGCCGGCGGTGTAAATGAATATCCGATTCAAAATAAGGAATTTAGATTGGAAAGACGAGACAGAAGAGAATCCACATGGGTGTGTGTGCTAGCATGTATGTACTATCCAGATTCTGAGTTGTATGTCGCTACACACTCAGTCTTCCGCAGCTTAGTCAAGATATCTGACTGTGGCTATTGACAAGTGTGCGTGTGTGCATTCGAGTGTGTGTGTGTGTGTGTGTGTGTGTGTGTGTGTGTGTGTGTGTGTGTGTGTGTGTGCATGAGCGTTGAGTTACTGGTAGTGAAGGATGTGCTGACGTATGGACTCCTCTGGCCTCCAGCGATGGCCTGCAGCCTGACGCTGTGTTCTGTGGACCCAGCCAGCTGAGTCAGGCTGTAAGCGGTGGCCGATGGGCTCAGCATCACCTCCTGAATCAGGATGGACACACACACACACATACACGCATGCACACCCACAGCCGTGTGTTTAAAGACCCTTTGTTCTCCATTGATGTCTTCAGGTCAGCGATCCATCACACTCCTCTTGCTGACTCGAGTCTCATTATCGATCCGGCGTTGATAGAATTGTAAATCAAAGCCACAAATAAAAGGTCCAGCACCCGTCTGATTAGTGATGGAATGACCGCGGATGTGTCCGTACCTTGACTGCTCCGTCGGCGGTGGAGGAGGTCAGCTTGTACCCGCTGATGGTGGCCCTTGGTGGTCTCCATGTAAGCGTGGCGCTGTCAGTTTGGATGTCACTCGCCATCAGCTCGCGAGGAGGATCCACGTCTGCAGCAACAGTTACAGATTATTCGTGTATCGTGGGCAGTTCATCCTCCCCACCTGCTTCTCTATGCGAGCAGACACACACACACACCTGTTATGAATTCAGTACGGGCGGACACACTCCTCTGGCTGTCCTTCATTGCATGGACCCCCACTGTGTAGCGTGTCGCCGGCTGCAGGGAGCTCATCTCAAACTCCACCGTATTCCCAGAAACATGCTCAGTCACAGCGTCCCCTGTCAGGAGGAGGATGGATTTTGAAATAAAATCAACAAGAAAATAGTGTCTCAGAATTGGAAGATTCAATCTCAGAGCAGGATGGGACTGTTGGACAGAGATGTTTTTGCTGAGAAAGTCCAGTCAGGGAAAGATGTCCGAACGCTCTCTGGTTTCTATCAGGCAGAGGCACCTGGTGACCAAGTGTCAATTCTCTAAAAGTTTCACAGCAGTGTGATATATGATTAGAGGACACGGGTGAATGAGACTGAGGGCATTGGAAGGAGATTTGCCAACTGGAGAAAATGATGACAGTCTTTAGTAACTATGATTCAGTGGTGTGACCTCTACCTTGAAATCTGATGATGCTAAAATAAAAACATTTATCTTGAAAATGCATTTGTGCATGTGCAGACATAGGGAGGTGGTTTCATGTACTTTTTGCTTTTATGTATGAGCCAAAATGCCATTAATTCTACTGTCACTCATATGTACAGTAAATATCTAATGTCCCAAAAAAAAAGAAAAAGACCAATTCCCATCAGATTTTGACTTCAATCTTTCCTCTGATTTCTATTGACAAATTAATTTACTTTTTCATGAAAGAACCAAGTCAGTAGCTGCTGAATCCTGTGACCTGCTCGGTGGGGAACAAAGGCAAGAAATTCAGAGAACCCAAACCAACCTGAGTCGGCCAAGTACATGATGCCGTAGCCGTCCACGTTGGCCACAGAGGGTTGCCATAGCAATATAGCTGACGTATCAGTGACATTTATTGCGGCGAGACCCTGAGGCCTGTCAAGAGCTGCAGGAAACAAATATCAAAAGGGGCCCCAGAGACACACCTTCAAATAAATGAAAAAGAAATGCCATCCATCCCGCGTGACAGGCGGAGGCAGGGGGTGCAACCTGTGGTGACGGTGTTGGTGCTGGGGTCACTCTCCTCCAGGCCTTTCACTGCGCTCACCCGGACCTGGTATGTCCTACCGGGACTCATATTAGGCAGCACTGTCTCAAAGACCCCCCCGTCCACCGTCACCACCATTGGACTCCCTGGACAAAGGAGACAGTGAGATATATGAAATATGACCTTCATCTTCAGAAATCCAATTTTTGTGACATATTTCCATAAAGAAATGAGAATCACTATTGACCCATTGTAAATGAAGTGTCAAAAGTGAGACAGGGCATCAAAAATATATTAAAATGTTAATGGTTTTGGATAAAATACTAAGTTCTGGCCGTGGAATTCCAAATAAAAGAGAAAAAAAGAAGTCCTTCACCAAAGCAACCTATCATTTTTCTATCAAAGCCATCAGTGCAGTCTGCCTGAGCTGACAAATAACTCGGCAATAAGCGGCATTGGAAGATACGATTTGGAAATACTCCCAACAGAGGAGGCTTATTTAGAAGAGAAGTCATTGCAGACTGACGCATTCAGTGACTCATATTCCATGCTACAGACGTATTCATCTAATCCCTCCATTCATCTTGATAAATTTGAGACATTTATTGATTTGTTTACCTTGCCCTGCATGTAGGTCCTTGCTGCTGATTGACAGGTGAAGGAAAATCGAAAGATAAACACAACATAGCAGGACCTTCGCCTTGACTGGACTTCTTACCGCCTTCATATGGGACATAGGTGACGCGGAAGTTGTCCACTGCATATCCAGGCCTGGCCCAGTGGACCACGGCCTCAGTTTCAGTCACATCGGAGAAGTGGAGTTCGCTTGGAGCACCCAGACCTTCAAACACAAGATGTGACAACACACACAGACACACAAGACAGCAAAATGAAATGCTGCAAAATAAACTCGAGAGTGACAATCCCTGGCAGAAACCTGGGAGCAGAGCGGGACGGCTGCGTCGTACCTGTCTGAGCAACACCCGTGATTGCTTGGGAGCGTCCGTCCAGCGTGACCCCGTACAGCTCTATGTCATATTCTGTGCCCCCCACCAGGCCGCTTAACACCTTGGTGCGCTCGTCGCCACGGACGCTGAGCTCTTGAGGATGGAATAATTTTTTGGAGTCCCTTACTTTGATCACAAATCTGTCAAACAGGTCTTCATCAGCCGTCCACGACAGACGGAAACTGTCCGGCGTGATGTCTGAAATGAACAGGTGCTCCACCTCCGGCTCAGCCTCTGATGGAGAGGGAAACAGAAGATGGCCACAGGTTTGGCGGCTTCTACTCATTTAAGCGATCGCTTCGTGTTGGAGGTACTCAGGTGAGGTAAGGTCAAGTGTTGAGCACAGAAATATGGACAAATCAGGCATCATATCCATGCTGAGACATTCGTTAGTGTTAAGTGGTGCTTGGACCTGTGTGTGTGTGTGTGTTGGTTAGTGTGTGTTTTTCTGAGCATATATTGAGAGCAAAAAATAAGACGTGGTGCTGCTTCTGGATATCTATTCACGCTGTGTCAGTGATTGGATCCAAAATGTGTCACGGTCGGCTGGAGAGAGTCCAACACACACGGGAATTGTGACTCCAAAGGGTCCATTAGGTGAGTTGACCAAACAAGATTTGGTTAGAGGTTAAATCAACTGACATTACATGCTCACAACGTCTGGTTGATTTGGCAGCGTTTTCCCATTTTTGAAGGATCTGTGAAAACCTAACAGAAAGCAGCTTGGTGAGGACTGCTCGAGGTCAGAATGCAGACATGCAGTCTTGATGCAACTTGGTGTCCTCTCTCATCACACCAAAACCTCAATCAAAAATCGGAAGGAAAACGCAGTCAAAATGTAAGTACAAATGACAATGCTTGTTCATGTTTTAGGTGTGAAAGTGGGACAGACAGGGGCTCCAGCGTCCTGCGCCGAGACTGTGTAGAAGGAAAACAGGCTGGATGCTTGAAATAAACAAAAGGAGGAAGATAGTTAGTGCAACGTATCTGGAAAAAGGGAGAAGAGAAAAGATCTCAGCTTCAGTTAGAGCCACCCCGTCAAACATGACCGACTCAGCAATCAGAAGAATTCACACTTAAATGCATTAGTTTCCATTTCTTGCTTCAAAAGCCATACAGTGATACTATGATGGATGCAATCTATTTCTGTATCTACATTTTGAAAACATTTGGCCCGATTCAAAGACAAGTCATGTTGTGATGGGTAAGCCGCTTGAAATTCTGAGAGGAGGTCATTTCAAACGTAGAGGTTTGGACCCAGCGGAGGACGGCGTGTTTAGTGGGCGGTCGGGGTCCCGAGGTTGAGAGGTACCTGTCACAGCCACTGCGGTCAGAGGCCGAGAGAGAAGCCCCGACTCTGATACCCCCGTCAGCCGGACCTCATAACCGATGCCGGTGATGAGGCCCCACATGTCCAGGTGGCTTTGGTTGCCTGGCACAGTGAATTCCTGAGGCTCCAGCAGCCAGCCAGAGTCTGTCACCACTACGTGAAAGTGGCTGAAGCCACCACTAGAGGGGGCAAATCCTTCTTGCTGCTGCTTCACCTCCCAGGACACTCGGAAGCCATACGGACTCACATTTGAAATGGTCAGGTTCTCCACTTTAGGTAGAGGAGCTGGGGGGAAGTGGGTTTGTGGTATTTGGAGTGATACCGTTAGAATCTTTTGGGCAGGATGATGCGTGCAATGGCTGCAAAAGTAATACTGTGGCGTTTTCTAGATGAATCATTGTTTGGATGGGATTCATTAGCGGCTTTGATGGCAACTAATTGAATCTTTGGTGCGAGATACACTGAAAGCACAATTTTGCTGACATTTCCAAAGAAATGAGCCAACCTACCTTGAGTGGCTTAAATCTATGGTATCATTTTTACACCTGTTTTAATAGGTGAGCACAGCTAGAAATAGTTTGATAACTTTTAGCTATTTCTATGTCTTGAAATGTGAGATCAGCTTTTAATTTAGGTTTAATTTAGGAAGGTGTTTTGATACATTTCTACCTTTGCACCTGCTGATAACGGCCAGTGCTGCTCCCCAGCGATGGGAGGAAAAAATGTAAACGTGATCTTTGGATGGTAAAACTGTGCGAGATGCATGGCTGTGTCTCTAGCAGCCGATATGAAGAAAATACGTAGTACCTGTGGTGGCGTGGGCTAACATAGAAGGAGTGTGGCGCCCATGAGAGATGCCATACAGCTCAATATCATAACCTGTGGCATCCATCAGGTTAGACACAGTAATGTTACGGCCATCTGGGGGCACTCGGAACTCCTGTGCATCAAACTGCTGCTCGGAGTCACTGACCCGCAAGATAAAACCATCAAAATGTCCTGACACGGTGCTCCAGGACAGGGTGAGGTTATTTGGAGTCACAGATGAAGCAGCTATAGGACCCAACTGTGGGACATCCTCTGGACAGAGAAGAACATGGCTGTTTTTAGTGATGCTGGTGAGTCAGAGGTAAGCGAGAGAAGAGAAAGTACTGTCCAATGAATGCAGTGTTTGTACCTGTTGTAGCTACAGCGAATAGAGGTGGTGTGTTCTGGCCGTTACTGCTGGCGTACAGCTTTATGTCGTAGCTGGTCTTTGCTTTGAGCCCGGCCATGACCGTGGAGCGCACCTCTCCCGCTAGAGTGCGCCCCATCGCCTGCGAGGGCAAAGCAGACTCTCTGACTTCTACTATAAAATTATCAAAAGCCTTTTCTCCTGTCCGCCACGACAGATAAAATCTGTCTGAGGTAATGTTAGAGACAATTAGCCTGGACAGTTCAGGCTCTGCAGCTATAGGGGGGGGGAGAGAAAAGTACGGCAGATGTTCACTTTTGGATCAAATTCATGCACTGCTCCTCACAAAGTGTCTGAAAAGATCTGAGACATTGAAGCTAGTGTATATAACGCTGGCTAAATTGGGCCTTGGTGTAGGTCTATGACTTTGATGCTGACATTGTGGTTGCAATACGTCAAGATCAATTTCAAGATTTCACACTTGAGTCACAAATCAGAGCCACAACCTAACTGGCAGTCACGTGTCAGGTCTGACGATGGATAAATGGGGGCGCTATGTCTGATGGAGTGCTTAAGGGAGCAGTCTGTAGCTGTTCTGTCATTTATGGTCTATGTTCCCCAAGTCACATGGGCTGTAAATAGACCTCGGCTGTTACTCTCCCAATCACGTACAGAATATGATTTGATCTGTAAAAGTGCAGTTTGTAATATGTATTTCTTCTAAGCCTTTCGGTACAAACATGTGGCCACACACCAATCAATACACACAGACACACACACACACAAAAGTGAAGTATATTGAAGTGTTATTAGGACATTGTAATGTAAAGACTGGGCCTGAGGTTGGCAGATTTGTGACTGGAAACCAAGTTGAGTCAAACTCCTGCGGCTTGAGGCCAAGCCACAGGATTTACAGTTTAAAGCCTGGGGAAAGCTGCATTTAACTAACGATCAAAGAACAGTTTAAAACTGGCAGGCATGAGGATATTTGGGGAAATATGTGTATAAGTAAATGTATTTCTCTTTGGGATGAAAATAGGATTACAATGGCTCATGGCTCTGAATACACTAATACATATCTGCTGACCTATTTTTTTGATGAAAAGTAGAATAAACATGATAAAAGAAAGCTAAATACCTGTTGTGGCAACAATACTGACAGCATGAGTGCGGGATCCTCTGTACTTCCCATAGAGGTAGGCTATATAGTCAGTGCTGGGCCTGAGCCCTGTGACGTCATGTGACCTCACCATATTGGATATGTTATATTCCGCTGGCTCTCTCAGCCAATCGGAATCAATAATCTCCAGGATATAACCATCAAACATTTCTTCAGTGGCATTCCAGAAGATGGAAAAGCTCTCTGAGGTTAGGTTAGAGACATAGAGTTTGCCAACCACTGGTTCGCTCACTAAAGGAAGAAACTGGTGTTAGATCTTCACAAAACCCACTTTCCACGACATCGTCCAACTGCTACATGACAAAGTGTATCTAAAAAGGTTTGACTTGGAAATAATGATGTTCAAATATGTGCAGTATTACAGACAACTCACCGCTGCCCACTTGAAATTCCTGATAGTCTGAATATCATGAAATGTTACGTTTGCACGCCTTTCACCAAAGAAAGTGAAAAGCTCTCTCACAATTACGGTAGCTTGGCAACTTGGATTTCAAAGCAGTAACTTCATCTCTACTGCAAAGAAGTCATTGGAACGAAGCAGATGAGATGCCGGAGGCAGGAGGGAGAAGCCATTTTTAGTCAGTACTATGTGGCTGCAGAATGCTGGCTGCAGGGTGATGTGAATGAGATGTGGTGCCGGTGTGAGAGTGTGGGTAAGGGACATATCTGTCCCACAAGGGTGAGTGCCAAGCGTGGAATTGTCATGCAATGTTACGATTTAAGTTAATGTCTGGGTTGCAAAATGCTGCATCAGAACAAGAAAATTTGTCTCCTTGCAAACAAGTGAATTCCATTTAGATGTGTCAACACCAGGACCCTGTTTTTGTGGATGCTGAGTCACTGCTACAATGTGCTGACTCACTAAAATGGAATGGGACCATGAATAAAAGTCCAACTATTTGAGAGCTGTTTTGGGAAGACAAAAGGCACAGAAATGTTCCCATGCATTTGAAATTATGCACTAGTATCAGATGCATTACATGCAAAGGGGGAAAATGACCAGGCATCAGCATTCAGATGGAAAAGGTGACTTTGCTATCAACCGTTAGATTCAGATACTTAAGGTTGACCTTTACCTCCAAAATGGAATGCTAATTCAATCATTCATCGGTTTATGCACTTAATAAAACTATTTTCAGCAAAATTTACAAACATCTTGTGGTAAATAGGAGGAGCCAGAATGAAAACTTCCTGCCTCTTTCCCACAAGCTAGAGGCCCCAAAGCCTTGCCATGAAACAGTTCAACTCCTCATCTAGGCTGAGGGGAGGCAGCAAAGGATGATAGGAAGAAACAGTAGTGCGCCCAACCACGATCACAGGCAATATATGATATATATTCTACCTCACAGGCATTGCATTAGAAGGACTGTCTGCACGTATAGGATTATATCTTAAATCTTATCCTGTATCTTAAATTGTGGGATTTAGTTTTCTTAATAGATTTGACATCATTTGTAAACTGTCATTTGACTCTGGAACTTTAAATATCCAGAATTGAAATATCATTCTATCTATTGTGAGCAAACACATGAGGCAAATGATCAAGGGGGGTTAATCTCACAATGAATGAGGGTTGATGGGGTGAAATGAGTTGGATGGTAACATATTATGACTTTTGCAATCATTGCAGCACATCAACATCAAACCTCATCATGATGCAGGGAGGGGCTTCATGCACTCGGCTAACTAGGATGGAGGGAGCAGAGCAGGCTGAGGACAAGTCTCCTGAAGGCCGCGACTCGGGTGTGTGAAACCATCACCCGACCCTCTCTCAGCTAGACAGACACAGTGGCTGGAGGGTGAAGAGCGACACGCTGCATGGTGGTTAAAAACGAGCAAATCAGTCCACTGTGGCTAGGATGTTGTTGTCCAGTGAGAGCCGCGCACAAATGGTGTTACAATGTGTTTTTTCTTGTCTCATGCAGTGTGGAGGTGTGTTTGTGTACACATGTATGTTGTATTCACACACTCTGGCGGGAAAAGAACGGGTCAGTAGGACAAAAGGACAATGCTGCAACTCTGCAACTGGAAGGTACCTGTGGTGGCCTCAATGTACACAGGTTCAATGAAGCTGCCCTGGTGCATCCCGTACACGGCCACCATGTAGCTGCTGCCTGGATTCAGGCCAGAGATGGCCAAGCTGAGCGCATCTCCGGAAAGACTGAGGTTTTGGCTCTCCACCACATTCTCCAAGTTTGTTACCTCAATCACAAAGCTGTCAAACTCCCCACCCACAGTGCTCCAAGATACATTGAAGCTGTCCCACGTAATGTCAGAGGCGGTGAGGTTCGCCACCGTGGGTGTCAGCTCCTCGGCTAAAAAGACAAATCAGACTGGGTCAATGAAATTGCAAAATGGATCATGAATAGTCTCTTACTAGTTGTATATACAGTGTTTTTCAGTATGTCTGTCACCAGTATCTAGGTCAGTTTCTACATGAGGAGCTAGTGAAATGCTTCATGTACCTGTTGTAGCAAATGCTTTGAGAGATAAAGTCACCTCCCCTCGCACCAGCCCCTGCAATGTAATATTATAATTCGTTGAGGGGGTCAAACCCCCAACTTCAGCCCTCCTCACACTTCCTGGTAACAGGGTAGAACGATTTTGTGTCGGGGGTGCACCGAGCTCCACCAAAAAGCTACTAAAAGCACTGTCCGGTGCCGACCAGACCAGGCTGAAGCCTTTGGAGGTTACATTGGTGACTGCCAGTTCCCTGAAAATGCTCCTGTCTGAGTCTGCTGAATGGTCGTCGGCGCTCTCTGCTATGGTATCAGAAATAGTTGGAGACTCAGTGTTAAGAGGTCGGGTTGGTTCTCGGGTCTGGTTGGATCCTGTGTCCAAAATCAATGAGTTCATTGACGGGGCATCTTTGATACCCATCATAGTTACATCGGGAGTGGGAGTCTCAGATGCTACAAGGAATAGAAGCAGGTTAGAATTCACATTACTTGAGTTGCAGAGGAATGAGGAGACCTGTAATCATAACCAACCTGTGAAGAAAGAACTTAGAATGTGAGGAAATGGAAGAAGACACAGCAGGAATCAGTTCTTCACAGCACACTTCATATCTGTCTCTACCCAGAATCCCTCAACCATTGCCTCTCGTCAAATGGAATTTTGATTCATCCAGTTTTCCTGAGCCTCAGACATTTTCAGACCATTTATGCACATCAGCCAAAGCATTAATGATACTGCGATCAGCATCATTAAGTTTTGAAGTTTCTGAGCAGTCCACCGAGGTGGAAGTACACAGTTGCCTTCAAATGGTTGGTGAAGCCATGCAGAGTCCCTACGTGCTTGTGGCCCTGAGGACACTCTGAAGATGTTTTTTCAACGTGCATACTCGCTCATTTCATCGAATGAATTAGGACGGGAAAGTGGGTAATGGAGGATGCAGATGGAATGTATCCGACAGCCGGGATGAAAAGCAGTGATGCTTATCTGGAGATCAAAATCTCTGTACTTCTAAAACAATTGCATGAATGTGGGTCCCTATCTTCTGCCAGGACATCGATGGTCATCAACAAAAGAGAAACATATACCTGTGACAGCAGCAGCTTCAAGTAGAGCAGACCGCTGGCTACCGCTTATTCCATAAAGCGTTATTTGATACTCTGTTGACGCATTCAGGCCTCGGATTATATGACCAGTGGCATTTCCTTGAAGCTGGACCTCTGTCTTGTTCCACGTTCGATGCGTGTCTCTACAGTCTATGATCAAACTATCATAGATGGGAAGAGCCCCTAGTTTCCATGACAGACTGAATCCATCTGCTGTTTGGCCTGAGATAGTCAACGTTCCCAGCTCATCCGCGTGCCCCTCACTAGGGAAGAGAGGGTCTGGGGGATCTAAATACACAACGCTAACGACACTGTCCTCCGAGCCAGTAGGGGTCGTTTGCTCGGGGACGTCAGGGTAGGCTAAATAAAATGTGAGAGCGGCTAAAAGAGAGCAAAAGACAGAAGGCACAGATCGAAGTCATTTGGTTTGAGGGCATCTAGCTCTTTCACTGAACTATTTATCTATTTACCTGACATGTGTCATTGGCAAATCTTTACTTCAATGATCACAACCAAAACATTTATCAAGTTCCTAACCATGACAAATCAAAACAACCATACTGTATACACAGTGCAGACACATCCTTTTCAGTCTGTTTTACCAGAAAAGTGTTGTGGAAAATAATTGATTCAAACATATTGTGCTTTCCTCTGTCTTAACAAGTGACCGTAATATTCAAGGCCAGAGATATTCAACATCTCCTTGTGCCAGTTTTATTCTCTCTGTCACCGTCAACTCCTTAATGACCCCTTGACAATGTGTTCTGCCTCTCATCATGGTGATACTTACCAAACAAGAAATAAATCATACAATATAAGCCCAGAGAGTCTACTGCTACATCAACAACAGAGGAGGAGAGGGAATGCATTCATGTAAAAAATTACATTTATGTTACAAAAAAAAACAAAAAAAACATTTACGTAAATAAAACTAAATGATGTCTCACTCCAGACTGCTGCTTTTACCGTTACATCACAAACTGGTCTACCCACCTGTTGACGCTGACGCTGTAATGGGCGCACTCCTCCTCTGACCTTGCTTTGCGACCAAGCTCACATTGTAAGCCGTCCGGGGTTGCAGGTTGGCCAGAATATAACTGGTGACCTGAGGTGGAACTTGGACCTGCTGAGACAGGCCGTCCTCTGAGACATACACCAGCTTGTAGCCGGTCACTTTGGCTCGAGGTTTCTGCCATGACAAGGCGAGTGTAGTCTCTGTGGTGTAATTTATTTGAAGATCTCTGGGGGGATCCATGTCTGAAGTAAATACAGTGAATGAGAGGGAGAAACGCATGAGTGACTAATGCTCTGTGTGTTGTATCACTTCTAGTCTCGCTGCAATCGTAAATCACTTTTACCCATTTGATTTATGCTATCATCATCAACTTGTATCAACAGTCTATGTGTGTATATTTGTGAAACGTTTATGAAAGATGTTTGCACAGCTGCTTCTCTCTGTTTCTCACCAGTTGCTGCATTGGCCGTGGTGGGGAGGCTCTCTCTCTCTTCCTTCACGGCAGTCACTCCAATGCCATATTCCGTCCCAGGCCTCAGCCCTATGGTACAAATGCGTAAATGAGAGACACATGTCTCACTATGCGCATGGCCCTGAGTTTGCGTGTGTGTGTGAGTGTGTGTTCAACCCTCACCTTTGATTGTGGTGTGCATGGTTTGTCCAGGTCCACGACTGAACACTTCCTCACCATGGGCGCCTCCAGAGATGGGGGTGTATTTTACACGATAGTTGCTGACATTAGCTTGGCTGTTTGTCCACTCCAGTGTGATGCTGTTGGCCGTTTGAGACACAGCCTGCACATTCTTGGGAGCGTCAAGTTCTGGAGTAAAGCAAACAAGTTAGAGAATACTTTGCCCTCTATAAATGTGTCATCTGTAAATAAATGTATGAATGCTCTAGCTTTATCGCTATGAAGTAAGATATGAATGATGAAAATAAATCTCTAATACAACAACTTGGCCTGCCCTTTTTCTACCAACCAGAACAGAATGGTACCAAAGAGCTCTTGCTTGCTGCCTTCCTACCTGTAGTGAATGTGTTGTTGACGGAGTCGCTGACGAAGTCTCCCCTCCTTGAGGATAGCAAAACTTGGTACTCTGTGTCTGCTGTCAGATTGCCCACACTGTATTGGCTGTCAAGTGAAGAAATCTCCACACTGGCTCTGTCTTCGGGGTTGAGCTTTGGTCCATAAGCTAAAGTGATTCCATCCACGAGAGCCACTGGCAGAGACCAAGTGACCCGAGCAGAAGAATCGGTCACATCCTTCACCTCCACTTGCTGGGGACCATCAATCTCTAACAAGTAAATGTAAACTGTCGTCAGATCTATGATACTGGACAGGTAATGTAGCACCACCACTAGCGAGGAGCTGCTTTTGTTTGTGTCATGGTCTTGAATACATCAGGGCCTGCTACCCTTCATACTCGATAGCCTATGTCAGGGGTGTCAAACTCTAATTCACAGTGAGCCAAAATTAAAAACTGGGACTGAGTTGCATGAAAATCCCCCCCCTTGTAATTTCAACCACTAATGAGGCTAGCTGCAGTTTTGAGGCTTTTCTTTTTTTTACTTTCCAGTACATTAAAGCACATTTAGTGAAATTTGACATAGATGTGAAGGATGAGCGTGGCAGCACCTGCTCCCTGAGACATCATACTGTATATACGCACCAAAAGCGGTTCCGTTTCAGAGCAAGCAAAGTAACAACCCATGGAGTCATACTTTGACTTCACGTCGCCACATTTTGGTTCAGTCAGCTCCATTTCGAGGCTGTTTAGTACCTTTCTAGGTCAACCGCAAACGGATTACTGAGCAAGTCTGCATTTCTGGGCTTAAAAGTCAGGAAGTGGCTGGGCAAAATGGCGTACCTAGTTTCATAGTGTCTTCTCATATTCAATTCTGTCGTTAAAGCCATGGTGGCTGTGCACACAAGACAAACAGGTCTGTCCTTTACAATTATGAACACAAAATCCATCTGTGCTGAAAATGCTTGTTTTCCATCTTTTGTTTGCCCATTTTTGGGAAGGGTTGGACTGATGCCAATGCTAATGATTGTCAACAGGAATGGAGGGAGCAGTTGACGGTTTTGACTGAGCATGTACTAGCATTCTGGGTTCTGCAGTATTAGAGGAATGTGCTATAGGCTGGCATATGAAATATTTTGTCCCGGGTTACTCTTTGCAGAGATTAAAATATTATATTATAGGTCGTAGGTGTTTAGCACTGTGCTATTTTAAGACTTTCTGGCACAGTCTTTTTTCTTTTAGCCTCACCAAATGTATTTGTTATATCGGCAAGACACAGGTAGGCGTAACCAACATGCTCAATAACAAGTCTCCATCTAACAATACAAAGCCAAGGCAAGACAAGAAAAAATATTTAGGTTAGTTGTGTGTACAGCAGCTCTGTTTTCATCCTCAAGTTGTGGGTAAAATCTCACTTGGTGCTCTCATGCGCTGAGCACTGTGTGAAATAGCACACGGATATCTTAAACAGTGCTGGGATTCCCTTCCATTATGATTTTTTTCCCATCCATAAAGTGCGTCTATTTTTTCACATGATGGAGAAATCCTTTTGCACTTAAGGGATCTTTGGGTAAAGAATGATGAAAAGGGTTCACTGCATAGTGTTACTGCTCTGTTATCATTCATTTCAGGCAGCTGTCCTGAGTTTCAGAATTTTCCATCCAGAGTTGAAAATAATTTTTTGCCAGCTCTGATTCTGACCTGCTGTGCACCATAAATCATCTACCAGCAAATCATCATCATCATCATCAATCAAAGTGCGTGACTTTACAGGTTGTAACTCACTGGTGGTGACTTTTTGGGATATCAGGGGTCCTCTGGTGTTGTTCTTGATCATTCTTAGTGAGACTTCGTACTCCTGTCCTGGTCCCAGACCTGACTGCGTAAACTGGTTTTGAGACGATGGAAGAGTGCTCACGACTTTTCCATTCTCCTCTTTCTGCAAGGAGGAAGAATACAGAATGCAATCATACAATGTGTCCACAATGGCACACAACGGATAGCGTTTGTTACGTTACAGTTAGAAACCATATCCAGCGCAGCTCTTTATGCTTTGAATTATGTTTTCATTTTCTTCAATGTGATTGCAATAGGAGGTCTATGTCACAGGAGACGTCTCTTTAGCTTTCAGCACCAGCTCATGAAAGCAATCTGACGTGTCAGCGATGAATGAGTTTGCATTAATGACAGCAAAAGAGAAAACCTATTCAGTAAATGAAAAATACAAAGGCTGATTGTTGTTGGAATGCTTTGCGTGTCTTTGGCATCTGGAAAACAAATTTGCTCCCACACATATGACAATTGTTCAGATATGTAACTGATTTTGACAAGTCCACAGTTGTAACAGTGTTGATGTAGGTCTGCCATAAGGCCAGTGGTAACAAGCTAAGCAGCGATTTTGGGGTATACATCAATGCACCAATGCAGGTAAATGTTATGATGTATGATTTCAGCTGTTTAAATTAAAAGGTGGTCATAGATTTAAAAATAGGACATGAGGCTGTCATCCAGAGGAAAATATTGTACTTCACAAAAAAATCACAAAAGGAAACTATGGTGAAAATGCCTCTGCAACTTCAATTTTCTGTTTGCTCTGGGTAGGTAGGTAGGTAGGTAGGTAGGTAGGTAGGTAGGTAGGTAGGTAAATAGGTAGGTAAATAGGTAGGTAGGTAGGTAGGTAGGTGGTAGGTTGGTAGAGAGGTAGGTAGGTGGGTGATGCTTCATTGATTCATTGATCTGTTGGTCTAGGAAATTCAAAGCCCCAAAAGCTAAAAGAATGGAAAAGAAACAAATGTAGGAAAGAACAGAAATACAGAGCACTGGAGATATTCTACCTCAGTGCAAATGTAGAGTGATTGAGATATACCAGGTACAATCCGTTCAAAGAGATGCAATCAGATTTATCATCTCTCCACCATCTACTGGCGCCAAGCTCAAGTCAAAGACACAACCACATTTCTCTCCACAGATTTCCATTTCACTTTTTTGTCTTTTTTTTAGATGTTAGTTATGAGTTAAACAAATCAAACATCCTCTGACAATTCCAAAATATTGGAATGGTTGTATCTTAACTCCCTGACATTACAAACATCTGCATCAGACTTTAGACCAGAAATTAGGACACACTGACCGTGTTGCGGAAATAGATCTCCCAGCCATCAAAGTTGATGTCCAGTTGGTCCCACTTGACCTCCACTGAGGTCTCCCTCACCGATTTGAACAATAAACCTTGAGCCTGTGGCAGATCTGGAGGGACACATGTCAAACACCACCAAGATTATTATTCATCAATGAAAACAGCACCATTGGAAACCAGCATCAAGATGATGGTGACGTACATGTGGCCACTCTGGCGCTGACAGGAACGCTCCTCTTGTTACTGAGAACTGCGTAGACATTGATGAAGTACTCAATCCCAGGTTCTAACTCTTTGACAATGGCGGCGGTTTTGTCTCCCGGCACTACAAACTCCCGATGCAAACCACCTGGTCTGGTGGGCACATAGGTCACAAGGTACTCAGTTACCAGCATCCCATTGTCCCAGGACAGGCCCACGCTCTTTGCAGTGACCTCACCCACTGTGAGGTCCTTCGGAGGAGACACTGGGGGGGAAAAAAAAGGGCAGCATTCATTGAGTGTGATGAGCCTCGGGCTGCTAATGCGATCTGCAGACTCACATTTGGCTGTGGCGAGAGACCCTTGCCAAAAAAGCAGAGGGCGTGGTTAGCGTTAACTAATTTAGGTATCTATGTCAAGCCCCAGACCCCCTTTATAGGCACTGAGAATACACTGAGTGGAATCTGGACATCATCTGGATATTGTTTTATAATAGTTGACACATGGAAGCATTTAAAACTGGAAAGCGGCAGTTTTTGATGCGAGCCCTGGATTAAAGCCTCTCACCCTCCGAGCAGTCCTCCCCGACGTAGCCTTCGTCGCAGACGCAACGACCATTCTCGCAGTGGCCTCTGTCCTGGCAGTTGTTGAGGCAGCTTATTTTCTCACAGCTCCTTCCTTCGAAGCCCTCCGCACATACACACCTGCCGTCAACACAGCGCCCCCTGTTGTTGCAATTATCAGGACAACTGGCCACAGAGCAGTCATCTCCCAGGTAGCCCTCTTGACAGGCGCACACCCCGTCCATGCAAATGCCGCGGCTCATGCAGTCATTCGGACAGGCTTTCCGGCTGCAGTCATCGCCGGTGAAGCCCTCATGGCACACACACTGCCCGTCCACACAGCGACCCTGGTTCAGGCAGTTATTGGGGCAGCTTAGCTTGCTGCAGTCCTCACCGCTGAAGCCAGCGTAGCACGCACATCGGCCCTCAGTACACTCCCCACGGCCGTAGCAGTCCGAGGGGCAAGTCCTGATCCTGCAGTCCTCCCCGGCAAAGCCTTGCTCGCACACACATTGGCCTTTGACACAGCGCCCCCTGTTGAAACAGCTATTCGGACAGGACAGCTCAGAGCAGTCGTCCCCTTGGAAGCCGACGTCACACGCGCACTGTCCATTTATGCACTGTCCTCTGCTGTTGCAATTGTTGGGACAGGCGAGTTGGCTGCAGTCCTCATCTTGGTAGCCTATGTCACAGATGCAGATCCCGTTGAAACACGTCCCCCTGCCGCTGCAGTCGTTCAGGCAGGTGGCCTTGGAGCAGTCGTCTCCATGGTAACCAGCAGTGCAGACGCACCGACCGGCGACGCAGAGACCGTTACCGTGACAGTTGTTGGGACAGAGGCGCTGTCCACAGTCCTTGCCAGCATAACCAGCTTCGCAAAAGCAGGTTCCGTTCACACACTGGCCTCGATGGTGGCAGTCTTTGGGACAAAGGACCTGTGAACAGTCTGCGCCAGTCCACGGTTTATCACACACACATTGACCAGCTACACAGCGGCCACGGCCTTGGCAGTTGTTGAGACATGTGATGTCAGAGCAGGTCTCACCAGAGAAACCTTCAGCGCAGACGCACAAGCCGTCCACACATTGGCCGTGCTGTCCGCAGTCCATGCGACAGACCTGAAGTATGCAGTCCTCCCCAGCAAAGCCCTTGAAGCACTGACACTTTCCATCCACGCAGAGGCCATGATTGTTGCAGTCACCGGGACACGCAGGCTCAGTGCAGTTTGCTCCTCTCCAGCCAGACTCACAAATGCAGCTGTAGGTTTCAGAGCTGAAGTTTCCATGACCGTGGCAGTAAGTCTGTACTCCAACTCCATCTGGTGAAAAAGGTTACAAATGCTTCCAGGTTATTGTTGAGTGAAGAGTTGCAGAGTCTGGTGCTTACTGGGATAATAAATTTGAATTGCAGCACAAACACATTTGAATTTATGTGCAGCGTGAATATTGCATTATCCCAGATTTGGAATTCTTGAAATATATGGTTGTCTTTGTCTTGCTGCTACTACTGAGTTTTGGAGGACAGCACCATGTGCAGTACCAGCAACATAAACATAGCTTGGGCTCTGTGATGGTCCAAATAAAAATTCCATGAATAGAGATTAGTTGAAATAGTATTAAAGAAACTTAATTTTTGAACTTGTGACTCATTCTTAAGACCTTTCAAGCCTGACTCATGAGCCGCTGGACGCTGTGCAGCCTCAGGATTATACTCCCACGGTGAGTGTCTCCCGCAAGATGACTACAGCAGATGTCTTATACAAAATGACTATTGTAGCATTGTGTAGCTTCCCCATGGATCACTTTCCAGAGGAGAACTTTGGTTTAACCGGTCGGTCAAGGCAAAGTTTAAGGATTTATTGTTGAAGGAAACACACACATACCTGTAACCTGTGCAGAGCAGAACTCCCGAACCCCACTGCACTGACTTCGGAGTGCTGAGACCTCTCCCTCCAGCATCTCTAGTCTGCTCATGATGTCTTTTAGTCCTGGTAGATCCCCGGTACAACCACAGGCCTGGCGAGGGATGTTTATGTGGTGAGTGAAGACAATTTGGTTTTCTGCATCGATGGTGTGTTCTGTGGTGTGGTGAGAGGAGGAGACAGCTCCGTCTTTGGGGTCGGGATGTGAGCTCTCTGCTGTGGCTTGGTCAGTGGAGCACAGAGCACTGGCAGGAATGTTGATGTTATATATATGGTTGAAAACTTTTGGATTTGCTGTGCTTTGTAGAGTCACGTTGTGCGCTGGCGGAGCCAGAGCCTCTTGGTGCTGCTGTGCTGTGTCCCAAACCAAGCCAGTGTTGGATAGGCTGAGGACGGAAGTCAATAAGAGGCAGGGTAGAAGTCCTTTTGCACCCATACTAAACAAAAGATGTGGCGGTGGCAAAATAAATTAAAGTCCAAACTTCTGATTGCGGGCCAGTCCCTCTTCACGGGGATGATCCTAAGACACACAAACACTTTTACTGAGTTTGGTATTTACAATGTTTAACGAAGCACAAGCAAGATCTTGCAACATGACATACACAAACGAGTCCAGCCCAAGAAACCAAGTGGAAACAGCTCGGAATGCTGAATTTCATCCCTGGATGTTGATGTACAACATCACGTACATTTAACAGTTGTGCCCACATGTCAGACGCTGTCACAGCAGCTTAAATGTTCAGCTGCTGTGAATGTTATCACACATACCATGACTCAACTCTGGACAGGCGTCTAAGAAAGATACCACATGAAAAAATACTGCATGTCCCACCGTACAGTGTCTGCTTGTCCTTGCCAGCTAATCCACCTTGAATGGTAGGGACAGTGGAATTCGTGGGAGACTGGAATAAGCAATCTTTACTCTCAGCCTGGGACTGCGGCCTCATTACTGCAGAGTTTCAGTGGACTGAGGTTGACAGACACGTTTAGGAGACTTGAGTGAATGAGTGACTGGCCTTGCCATCATTGTGGAAATATCTCAATCTCTATATGGTGGAGGACCCAGGACACCAACTCAATGGGTCGTATGCCCATCATCCTGGCAGAGCAGACCATGAAACTGCCAATAACACCACAGATACTATCTTTCATCCCCCCGACTGTCTCGGTACAAAAGGGCGTCATACACTTCTGTTCATATCTGCTGTTTTGGCACACCAGAGGGAGGAGTAAGACAGGAAGGAAGTAAAATGTTTCACTCACTGCAGACGGGGATCCCACACTTAAGGATAACCTCTAGACGTCATAGGGGCTCACAGGAGTTTTGTAAAAATCTGGCTGACATAAATCATCTTCATCAGCTACCATATGACTGCGGCCTCGGCTCTGCCGCTGAGTTATGGCATTTGGTCTTTACATTGCTTCCGCGGTGCTAAATCGTGTTCAGTGTGTATGTGGTGAGGACAAGTAACAGGTCTTTTGTTCAATTCTTTCTATTGTGCCATACACTCACCAAGATTCAAAAGCAAATCACAAACTAATTTCTTGGTAGCACTTGGTATGGTGGCTGGTTGACTGCATTGAGTGAGCAGACGGAACCGATTGAAGTCTCCCTCTCTCCGTGTCCATGTCTCTCGGCACTTCCACCATGAAATATTGAGATGACTGCACATCTGTAGTCATCCTCTCCGCCCTCTTTGCCCTGATGCAAATCAAACTTTGATGCGTGTGCTGTGTTTGCTGTGCGTGCAGGATTCACACCGTGCCTGGTGCTTCCTGACACTTTACTTGAGCACTAAGCAATGAAAAAAATATCTCCTCTTGGGGATCCTGGAATGAAATACAATAAAAAAACATGTGGTCCACCTGGTCTCAAATACTCCTGGAGAGTTTTGGATAGACGCTCAGATACCGAAGTATCAGGTAATGGAAAACAGGGTTTCGCATTTATATCCAACACATAAGTAATTCTATCTATGACGGCATTCTCCATCTCAAATCTGAACTTCCCATGATCCCATGACCCGTGCAGATGATGCTAACTTCTCTGATTATGTTGTGGAACGGCTTAAATGAGGGAATCAGAAACGGAATAAGTAGGAGGCTTGCGATTCATCTGCCGTTATTTAACAATGACAAAATATTCTATGTAAACATGACACAAACACTGCATCCTCGACTTAATTTGGGATTATCTACATGGAGAGATAACCTCTGATGCCCTCAGAGCCTCCGGCTTGTGACATTTTATTCCTCAGCTTGCTACAAAACCATCAGTGTCACCGCAGGGCCTTGGTGACGACCCATCTCGGCTGTGTGGAACTGCCCAGCTCTGACATGAATTATTTTGAACTTTGACCTGACATTTGAACCAAACCCTCAGATCATCTTGTGCCCGTTTTTGGAACCTCTGTAGACTTGCCCCCAGTGAATACAAGCACAAATTGCACAAGAGCTCTTAAAGTTTCACAACTTCCTCTCACATGTGGTGACTAGCGCCCTGACCTCACTTGTAACTCTGGAAAGTTGATCGCCCAATGTGTGTCTGACCTCGACCTGAACATCTTTTAAAGTTAAAAGATGTGTGTATTAGTCTTGGAAATATGAGGAATCTGAGTCTTTTATAATCCCAGTGATAGTACAACGTGCTTTTGCCTGGGAAGTAGTAGGGATAAATGGTGGTCTGGGTCCATCTCAGTTCAGTTTTGACCATTTTCAGTAGTCAGTGACTTAACAAAGACAGATGACAGGGATAAATGAGCACAGTAACGAATATTAAAGGCCCCACATTCCCATGACTCCATTATTAAAAAACTATTTGAGGATCATTTAAGACATCTAATGCCACCACAGTACAAGTTGAAGAAAATTTGGAGGTAAATATAAAGCGCTCCCTAAACTATAATCCAGCAGTCATGTGAGTTGGGACTTCTCTCCTATGCTGGCAGCAAGATGGGAAGTTTCCCGCGTGGAAAGGAGAAACTGGGAATGTTGGCCCCAGACTGCAGACATCTGCTTTGCCTAGAATTAAGAAAAAGGGGCAGTGAAGCATTTGTCCAGTGAGCAAGAAGGACAGCCACTTCACGGCTCGATTGCTGCTTCATGTCATTTTATATCAGCCACCAACTTGAAGTGAAAGAAATTCATGGAGCGTTGTGTATTTTGCTCTAATATGTGACTTCCAACTGCAGGGTCTAATCAGCCAGCCATTGTCGACCGTCGCCATTGTGGTGATGGCGAAACGGTCGGTGAGTTCACATCAGGATTTAGACGATTCAGCTCCATGTGAGCGTTCAACGGCTGTAGGGTTGCGTGTTGCTCCCGCAGAAGTTGCTGCTCACAGAGAGCGACACGTCGGTACTGAGGACCATCGATCCAGAGCACCTGCCTGTTGGTCCACCTCTACTATTGGAGACTTTGGATTTTCCACAAACAGCAACAAGTGGGTCAGGTTCTCTCCATCTGATTACCAGCTGGAGAGCGACTTTGTCTTTAAACCGTGAAGGACAACTGCATTTTCCTCTACTCTAAGATGTTCCACCAAGTAATCAGTAATGTCTGCTGGTATGGTTGCTGTATGTCAAAATGAGTTCAATTATATAGAGTACATTCATAAACCAGACTGATCTTGTCGAATTGTCTTGCATCTTCAAGGCCAACCTCTTCTGAGAAGGCAGCAGATTTGTTTGTATCTTGGCCTCTGACACCACAGGTGGTTAAAAACGCATCAGAATCCCCCTGATTCAACAGTGAACATGAGCTTAGTGAACTGAATTTAGAAATAACTTGACATTTAGAAACCTCTTCCTGGCTGAGCTCACCCAAATCTAACTGTTTATTGTTGTTGTATTTTAATCCAAACTTTAGGTTTAAAAAAAAGTCGCCTCTGGTACAGACATACTGCTCAAGCTGCTTGCCAGCCTTGGCTCCAGGTGCTGCTTTCCCAAGATGCAATTGTTTCTTACTTTTTCGCTTTGGACGGTCAAGCCTCCTACGTGAATTGCGCAGTCATACTTTTCTGTCATCTACGAGTTGTCAACATGTCAATGAACTGGAATGATGTCTGATGTTTTTATGTGAAGCTTGCAGTGCTTATCACACAAATGTTGCACATCCAAACCATTTTCACCATCAGCACGAGTCACTTCACCGCTATAGAAATAAATGGAAATTACAACGGTTTCTTTTAAATGCCAATCAGTTTGACAACTGTGTTAGTTACCTCAACACCTATGACAATTTTACTTCCCTCCCCTTCAGCTCAGACACCTGCTCACAGGCTGAGTGTGACAAACACTTTCAGCAGACATGTTATCACATGACCTTACACAATAATTACCCATCTCGTCTACTGAATTGTGCCCTCCAGATGATGTAACTGAGCAAGAGTAAGTCTCCCTGCCTTCTTAAATGTGACTCAACAAGCAGTCCCTACTCTAACTCGATCACCGACAACATAGATAAACGATGCATAAATGTGGATGTAGACCTGTACGGTCAGCTCTCTGCCTCTGCGTCGCAGGATGCAGCCTCCAGTTCAGCATTTGAGGATTCAAACTCTTTCAGTCTTCTGAAACTGAGACTTTCCTCTTAAAGCAAGGTGGAACTGACTCAAACTGTGATGCAAAAGGATGAAATAGAAGGAAACTGGAGGCTGTGAGCCACATTTGGATTTCAATTAAGCAGCACTAATGGTTTTACAGGCAACACAGAAAGAGGATATCAGCACGTTTTTCTTTGCCCACACTGCCTCTCGCAATATCACATCACCTCTTTTCCACATCATTCAGTCCACTGCACGGAAAACTCCATAAAACTGAACTGCAGCATCTCTCAAGTGGAGCATGCAGCCTTCTGCTTCTTATCCGAGAGGCTTATCGATCTACACGCTCACAGGACTGCTCAGCCATGACGAATTTGTCCACATGTTGAGTCTCTCAGCTGTCTGTCATCCCATTAGTTCCCTGCATCTGTCTGACAGCGGAGGAAGTCACACTGCACTCCAAGAATACACTTCAGGTAAAAATACCATCCATAACTTTTCCTTGAAATTTATGAACCTATTGCTCTTTTGCCATTAGGGAAAAAGCAGAGATGAGTCTCCCCTTACCTTTCTCAAGCCCCTGCAGGTCAGAAGTGCCGCTGCCTCAGAGTCCTCGTACATCCACGGGACGCGAGTAAATGATGGTTTCCGCCCCCTTTTGCCTCTTTGGCTGCACTGAGTGCCAGCAAGGTGGCAGCCGTGACGGTCTTCCCCCTGTCAGTCCTCTTCCAGTAGAGCGAGAGTGAAAGGCAGAGACAGAGAGTGGGGGGACGGATGGGGTGCACAAAGAGAGAGAAAGAGGGAGTGTGAGCAGTGGAGAAATGTCCCTTAAAGTGTGAGGAGCATTTAGGTCAGACCCCCATCACCACATTTCTACCCTTAAATAGTGTTTTTTTCTCTCTCTCCCCCTTTGCTCCGTCTCCCCTCCGTCTAACTAATGGATGCTGAGTGGGGCTGCTGCTTTTAAATGAGATGCCGGTGCTGCTGGGAGTCATGACAGAGCGAGCCGTGCTTGCGGTCATGCCGGAAAATTAGAGGGAAAGACGGGAACGGGGGAACAGAAGAAGGTGAAGTCAGCGTGCAGAGAGCAGACACTCACCCTCTGCTCCTTTGTAATGATGTCAGCCGCTGCTGTTTTCACTTTCTAAATCTCATTTTGGTTTGCGTTTGACTGGTGTCTTCCTTTCTACTTCTCTTCCCCCCTGCAGTATAGTTATCCCGCAACTCCAAAACTGACAATCCAACTTCATTCATTCATTTCAAAGTCCTGATGTGTTTACAAATCGTCAACCGAGTCATAATTCAACAAAGGAAAAGAAAACTGAGGGCAGCTAGTAGGCGACATTATGATTGCCATTCCCAAAGCCCAAAGGAAACATTTCCAAGCTTGACACAGTTATTTCTTGTCCAGACACGGTTACACTTCTATACTTTTAACAGATGAAACGGGCAGGAAACAGACACATATCTGAGCGTGGGCTGAAGCCTGGCAGGAGAGCTGCAGCATGTGATCGTACGTGTAATCAATACCATGAACGTGATAAATATGGATCCAGATTTTGCTGTGCTGACCCTCATAACATGTGATTTAAGGTACATTTGTCATGTAAATGTATCTTATATTGACTTTGTGTTAAACATGTTTCTCAGGATCCATATTCAGAGCCATCCCAACATGCCAGAAGTCTTTACTTGACTGCTGCACCAAGATGTCAGCTACATCTGCTGGTTGTAGGATGTCGGAGGAGTGTACAGTTCCTGAAATTACAGGATAACCAGCACACAAAAATCTCGATATTAGTGGAATATATCAGCCCACTTGGCTTGTATAGTATACAGTATTTGGACAAGAATGACCACTAATTTCTGCTGTTGGGAACTACAGTTATATTATGGACCTTGTATGTTTATTTCAGTTACAGGTCCAATAATTTTCCATTCAATATTTAGAAATTTTGTGGTTAAGCAGACAAGACGGCAGTTAGAGACATTGAGCAGAGATAGTTTTTGATCAAAGATCAAACCAGTAGAATCTCATTTGTTTCCAGCAAACTGAAGTAGTCCCGACGGTAACCAAAGCAGACATTCGAGAGCTCGACACTGTACTTGCTAATCTGAGGCATGAAATGTGCAGCTCTGACAGATCTAAAAAACATGTCGAGGAGAGTCCACTTGCAGGCGGGAGGATAAACTCATAAAATCCATCATCATTCATCAAACGGGGCTCTGATGGGCTTTAGAAGACCTGAGGGAACCAGTCTGAGGGAAGACCCTGGAGAGAGAGGAAATCTGTGTGGAGTGAGGTAAATAGGTCACTGTGTGTGCCTCTGTCCAGATCGGATCGCCACGAGTGTTTCATTTGTTGCGCACAGTGCAGTCTTGGACAAATCGCTGACAGGACGACTGCCTCAGGGAGTGCAAAATGAAAATGAAGTGAACAAAATTCTTCAAAATATCTGATGTGGTGTATCTCCAGGGAGAGTGGGGGTCAGACCTTTAAATAGTTTGATTTTTTGCATTGCAGCAGACCCTACATAGACAACATATTCAGTCAAAATGGTAACAAAAGGTTGACTGAAATAACTAAAATCCTGGCAGAGGCCCGGGTGCGTCTTAGGGCCGAGAACACAGAAGCCAAAAACAAAGATGGCAAAAAGCAGAACCACTGAAATCCCACGCACACAAACTCAGGGGCATCATCACACCACTCAAAGAAACACAAGACCTGATTCAAGACAAACACAACTTAACACAAGGCAATGAGGACTTATGGCGCCAATCAAAAAGTCAACAAAGTGTTGGAGATGTAAGAGAAAAAATGATGCACAAAGGGCACACAAAGCCAAAAGTGGGATTAAAGAACAATATAATAAAGAAATCTCAGAGCCAAAATGGTAAAACACAATAAAAAGCCATAAAAGGTCCCCAGTGAGGAGATGAGGGACAGCCATCAAGCAGACTGTGCTGACCATGGCAACAACTGTGTTCTGTGTCAAAACTGTGTTATGGTGACATTGCTCATAGCATAAATTGATTGGCTCCCTTTCAGGCAACAGAGTGTCGCCATGGTAATCATCATGGCATTTTATGGTTAAATGGGTTTTTCACTACGTCCCTATTCTCTGGTGTGATGTTTTCTTATTCATGCTCCTACGTGTATACTTCTCCTCCTGGACCTTCTCATACCGGTAAGTGTTCTGACACCATGAACTTAATAGAGGAGAGAAAAAATTGTCATCTTGTGTGTCCTGTTTGCAAACACTGAGGTGACACAAATAGAGGACGCTGCCCGACATGAAAGACAAAGTTTCAACTGATCTGTGGTCAAACACCTTAAACTGTAACATTAGCACCTAAAATTGAGGGAAAATGTGATTTCAAAAACACATGAACAGCCTTTCAGAACAAGTCAGGCTAGCAGATGGTTGCAGTGTGAAACAAGCTCAAGGCTCCAAGACTATCATAAAAATAATAGTCTGGTAAATCTATTCCATGTTTTAGTGGAGACTATTGGGAGGAGCTACATGCACAGATTGTTTCAGCTTCTAAATATCAAAATCTCCGTCAATGTGTTTTGGTTTGTTTTTGTTTGCTGAAACTGAGGACAATTGTAGTTAAAGGATTTGGTGTTGATAAACCTTTGTGCAGAGGAAACCTGGAGTTTCACACAAGTACTGATTCATTTCATATCAGCAAAGACTCCATCCTGCCGCACCGGCCAAATCGAGGGCTGCCCCTGTGACAGGTGGCGGATGGTGAAGGACACTAGAGCAACATCAGGTAAAGCCCTGAAAAGCCTCCTGATACTCACACTTCCCACAGTTTGATACTCAAACCTGCGAGCATGTGGAGAACCATTTGAGGAAATTGGAAAAAAGATCTTGATAGATATCCCACTTCTGTGCAGACATACTGTCCCGCCAAACCAATACTGTGTTTGTTTCATTAGTTGTTAGAATATTGAGTCTTTCCATAGACGAGACACAGACGAGATTTATGGTCAACAAACAGTAAAACATAAACAGGGCAACAGGGAGGAGATGCATGTTGGACCCACTCACCATTAGCTGCTCCAACAATCTGTCTCATTACTGACATGCAAATGTGAGCATTGTAATAACAAGCAACCGCGCTGTGAGGAGAGAGAATCAGAGAGGTTCAGGATTTATCTGTGGAGTAATATGTCATAATGCAGGCACAGGTGTTTACTTGTATTTTGAACATGACGTATTGTCTGGGAACCGACTGATGGAAACAGAGAGGACACAGCACGAGATACAGGAGCACTTGTTCCCCCTCAGGCGCACAGGTTCCGCTCAGAGCAGAGCCGAGATGTCACAGCCTCCACAAACATGAACTAATATGGCTAGAACAATATCACAAAGTCCCCCTCTGCTCGCTGGCGAGGCTTGGCGGGGCTTTGCACATCGGTGGCGACTATTGTTGTGTAAGCACAGATGCCTCCTGAGCCCCGTTTCCTCTCAAACACGATGAGACACCTTCGCCTGCTGCGTCAACAAAAACCATGGGCTGAGGTTGGGAGAAAGCTGACTCAGCAAGACAGAATTTAGATATTCTCAACAGAGAAAGTAGCAAGAGAATAAGTAGAACTCGAGCAGATGGATTGAAATCCGCAATACCAACACAGAAATGCCTCCCAAGGGCTCTCATGATCTACGTTCATGCACCGCTGAATCCCGAGCGTCCATGCAGCTTAATTGGTGTTATGTAAATCAGTGCTGGTGCTCTGCTATGATTTGTGTTTCCATCAGGCCGTCCTGAGGTCCAGGTTGTGCTCTGTCTGCCTCATTCCATCCCGGTGACATAGTCCCATGGCGGGAGACGGCTGGGGGGCCACTGGGTCTGGCCTTAGTTAGCAGCTACTCAGTGCCTTGGTGCTCACAGCTGCAGGAAGCCCTGTGGTCTCCACTGGAGCCAGAGTGGATGGAAAATCTGTGGGAGCAAGTGGAGATTGTTCTCGCTTCTATGACGTCTTCCACTGTGAGGTCCATAACTTTTCATCCATCTTTGTGAGAGCCTAATAAATCCCAAGAACCTTATAGCAGGCAAAAAAAGATTGAAATACAATCTAATTGTGAAATCTTGAGGGCCCACATAGTGCAGACCACTGTGATGGACCCATGTTTTTTTTTTAGGTACGGCAAAAATGAAGCTGGACTTAAACTGCTACCTAACTTAATTCAGTGGCACCGCGCAGATTTGCTTAGAAAAACTGATATGAGACACAACTGCTTGTCGCATGTGGGCCATTGGCATGAATGCATGTGTGAGGCTAAATAATCATAAATCGCGCTGTGCTGACAATCAACACTGATTTAGCTGCACTGTGTCTGTAACTATTGAATAAAAGTGATGATTAATGTGCAGAAATGGAATTAAATATTGTGTCTGTATATTGGGGAAGTATAGCCTGATTCGTCATCAATTCAAATGACACCAAGACACAAAATTTAGCAATTGAAAATGTGCTTTGTAAATTTCGGACCATAGAGCGCACCTGAATATAAGCTGCACCAGCTGAATTTGAAAATAAAATAAATTTTGCACATGTATTTGCCGCACTTGAATGTAACCCGCTGGTTTTCATGATGTAACCTGAGAAATTTACACAGAAAGATGGTACATGGAAATTTTTTTAAACTGAGTTTCAAATTCAGATGTGCTTCTTTTTCAAACTGTGCCTGAAAATTGTCAGCACGACATCAACACAACAACACAACAGGAACAGGCCTGATTACAAAATAAGACACTGCACCAACCCGACAGCTACATGCTGGTAATATGTACTTAAGCCTACCAGAAAATCATTGGTCATTAAATTTTTTTAGATTAACTATCGCATCTTTACATTGACTGAATTCCTCCTGCTCTCGTTTCTAATGTCTTAAAAGCTGCATTACATGCAATTCCTCCTTTGTTGTCCATGACGAGGGTGAGTGCATAATGCCTAAAAGGGGCAAAATCCACATTAAAACAACCCATAGAGTTTTCTCTGGCGCATGAAATTTTCCCACATTTTTGCGCAGGGTTCATAGCGTGAGAAAAAAGTTGCAGTTTATAGTCCTGAATTTATGGTAAATAGAGTGTTGCCATGATGCAGTGCAAACTTGAAGGTTAGTACCTGTGTTGATGGTGTTGCAGCATGAATATGTCCAAGCGTGTCTAACTGTGTTATTGTTGAGCATGTTGACAGAAATACAGCAACACTCTCTGTCACCAGGGATCACGCCTACAAAATGATTTTGGCTCCTCTGCTCCGCTGCTGACTGATGAGCAGACGCCACAGCTGGCTGGCCACAATCACTGCTCATTATCCAGAGGGCCGCAAGTCAACACAGCGAGGAGATGAGTTGATGAGAGGCGGCGCTGCTTACCATTACTTTACTACCATTGCTTCTCTCTGCTCATTCGGAGCAGTTTTGCGAAATTTTGAAATTGTTCAGTTGTTAAATCTTTAACAGAACATCGGTGGTGCTCTTTTTCGGTGAAACGTGCTCGGACAAAGATTAAAAAGTGGAACAAGTTCTTACCATACAAGCCTCTGTCATCGAGAAGGATGATACCCTGACAACACCTCCATGTCCCTCCCTGCCATCATGTCATCATTATCATCATCATTATCATTATCAGTTAGTTAGAATTGAAAAACTAAAATCTGCTCTCAATGAGATAAGGCTCAGGGGACGTTCCTGAGGACAAGTGAAGTCAAACACACCAAGATGGATGATTCAGCTGTATTTGTTCTCACACAGTGAGTTCGGAATTGGTGTCATGTTTATCAGGCTGGGTGCAGCACAGGTCAAGCTATTGAATAAACGTCCATTATAGTGGAACTAAACATCGCTGTTGTTACGCCCATGGAATGGGAGAGAAGAGTTTGGGCGGCAGTGAACTCTGCCATGCTGATGGAGGAAGGACGTTTGTCCCCTGCCAGACAGGAAGCAAACTGTGAGGGAATTCAACTAGAATCAGTCTTAATAAATGAAGATTATGACATGGTGAGGAGATGGACGTGGACTGATGCGAGGCAGTTGTGGAAAGTGCTTTGGAAGCAAGTTTGAGGGGGGAACAAACACAGGACTGAGGCAGAACACCAGAAAGTCTGGTGGTAATACACCCCAAACAAGGACCCAGAGGAAGATCTGCAGGATGAAGGTTGACAGAGCGGACAAACATGCGGACATGTGGAAAAACCCTGAGGAGCACAGAGTCGGGTGTGGTGCAAAAATAGACGTTAAGAATAAATGGCAATGACCATCATTATAAATAATGACTCAGCACGGCAATTGACACATTCTTAGGAGCCAAACTGTGCCTCATTTCAGGGACGGAATGTGGACAACAGCACAAAGTGGACAGAGCGGCAAGCACAAAACCAACCGTCCCACTTCACACTGAGTGAAGCTCTTCCAAACATGAAGTCACACGATTAATGGTCTGCAGTGGAACATAAAAAACTTGAAATCATTTTTTTATCGTCAAGATTATAAGTTATGGTTCAAATCACATGATGATAAGTTATATTTCCAATAATGAGATCAAATCCCACAGCGTTTCAACTGGCAGTCTTCATTAGTTGTCAGACAAATGGACCTTCCCTCTGTCGTCCTGTGGTTCGTTTCAGTAGATAAAGCAGCCTTAAACAAATTGCTCACAGTCTTAACTCTACTAAATCCTTCTACTGTTCGCTCAAATCCCATGTTCCTCACTGGCGAGTCTGAATCTAGTCTTTGAATACACGCCGCCAGTAATCGAACCATTACTGCGTGATTGCTGTTAAAAATGGCACAACAGGTTTTATTCTATCAAAAATATCATTGCAGACACTTTCACATACTGAGACTTTGTTCGTCTACACAGCAACAGGGGATCTTCCTCCTTCAGCACAGACAATTTTGATGACTAAGAGTCATTTAGAATCCCCCCGCTCCCTGTCCTTCTCATCAAAAGTCCCACAATTACCCACCCAAACCAACCAAAACAAGCTGCTGTTACTATGACGACAACACTGTCAGACTGTGATGTGGACACATGTGGGAGTTGCAGAGATGTTATTCATGGACCATCTTCACTATCTGAGCTCAGGTTTCAACTCGGAGGGAAAGTGTGTGTGTGTGTGTGTGTGTGTGTGCAGTCAGAGTGGGAGGCAGATGCCACCAACTGTATAACTGCAATGGAAATTTGTGGAAAGCAGAAAGGAAGATGAAAATTTGAACATTCATCATCAACTCCAAAACCACACGCCACCCTCAGGAGAGTGGAAGACAGGCTGAGCCGCGGTGACCACAGGTTCACCACAGCACCGCTAATCCCAAAATCAGGAGGAACCCCCGTTCAGGGTCAAGCTGCAGTTCTCTCTATTGGGATGGTCCTCTCTCTGTGAACACCCTCAAGTCCTCTCTCTGTGAACACCCTCAAGCTTAATTTGAAGTTATAGGAAACTAACCTCCACCCAGCCCAGCTCAAGTCAGATCTGTGAGGAACTGCTTTGGCCAGAATTTTCATAGCTTTAATTGGTCAGAATTTTTTGATACTGAATGCCTGAATGGAGGTAAAACTTGGGCAAATGTCCCCCAACTCATCAGGGGATGAGAGTGAAACAAAAAAACATTCCATATTAATGTCAACAGAATGAGAAGGACCTGCTTAAGTCAGAGTCATTGTTGTTACTTCCAATCGGCTCTATTTTAAGTTTAGGGCAATGTGAAGTTGACAATGAATGTTGGGAGATTTTGTGCTCCTGACACCTCCTTGTTTGGCATGCCTAAGTTATGGAGCACTGTTACCTTAAGAATGAGGCGACCTTCTGCAAGTATCACTTGGACAGGCTGCTACTGTGATAAACTGCAACGAATGTTTTTGACACAGCTCCCCAGAGGACTTTGACCTTTGACATCTCTCCTCACCCCGATGAATTTTCTAGGGCCACTGTCACCATCAGCCCCGCCCAAGGAGCGTGTGCGTGCCTCTGCAGCCGAGGTGAGGAAAACACGGAGGCAGAGGAAATCTCAGTCACACAGGCGGAGGGCTGCATGTGGACGGGCTGAAGCAGATGTGCTGATGCACAAGGTCAGCTGCTGCTAATAACTCAGAGGACCATGATGGCACTGAGGTTACATTTGGAGCACCAAACACCAAACAAAGTGTATCTGGTTTGCATCGCGCTAGTAGACTGACAGAGAAAGGTTAGCACGCTGAAGAATCAATGTTAGCCACCCGGTTTCATCAATACAGAAAATGTCAGCGTTTTTTTGTTCTTAACTTACCGGTGTGGACCTAATGTTGCTCGGGACGACTAACTGAAATCAGGAACAAACCAGGTTTGGATTCTCCGAACCCCAAACACAATCCAGCATCCCACAATGAAGAATTGGCAATGCGTGCAAATTCAGCCAAAGTGAAACATCAGTTGGTGTGATCCGTGACACGAGATCACTGATGTGTTCATGGATCATCCGCCTCCCCACAGGAAGCCTGAAAAACAAGAGAGCAGGAATCAATACTGATAATAAAGCATCAGCCAAATGAAATTAGGTCAGTGTGCGTGTGTGCGTGTGTGTGTGTGTTTGTTTGATAGCTGCTAAAACATTACTGTCTTGAATAATTCATTCGGACAAATGTGAGCTTCTTTGTTTGCTTTGCATTTCCTTGAAATACAGGATGTGATCGTAGCTCTCTCTCCTCTCGTTCAGGCGGCCTCCGCTTTCTGCTGTTTCACACATCGAGGATAAAAATGCTTTAACCATTCGCTTGGAGGTTTGAAAGAGTTTTTCAAACCCCTGACCTTATTCTCATCGAACGGAAAATTGACAGTCTCGTCCCAAGGACAGACAACTTTTCAACACCAACTGACCTTATATTAGCGGAAAAGTCTGTTAACACTTTGCTCATGCACCTCCGACAGCCCACAGCTGTCGTATTTCAGCGTTGGAAGAATTAAATCGTAAATATTCAGTTTTTGATGTTGGCTCACAGATCAGAGGTCGACACGGATGCTCCTCCAGCATCTTTGAAGTGTTTTGCACGGCCAAAGCGATTGCGTGGTGCTATCTGGGAACCTCTTCTGGCGCTAAACCAGCGCTAATACTTCTGATCTTGTGCCTAAAATGAGAAATTCTGTCTGTTGGTGTAAATCCTACTCAGTTCTTTAAGGTTTTTCCAGAAGCTGGGGCTTCTGGGTATGTCAGCAGTTTTGACTGTTTTTCTCCCTGGGTGAATTTGCAGGTATTGAATGTTGCCTCTGAGTGTCATCAGCTACGTCAGGCTTCCTACAGGAGACTTTGGCACGTATTCAACAATTTTTCCATGTATTAATCTTAGCTATGACATGGCTGTAACTCTGAAAAACACTCTTAATCTGTAGCCATGACATTAAATGCTACATTTCACAGTCCTCCAGTATGTTTTGGCACAAACACACCACTGAGCAGAGTCTAAAATTCCACCATATATTGTCAATTCCCTCATGAAGTCAAGTGTATAAAAATACTACCAAAAAAAACTATAGTCTAGACACTGAGCTTGTTATCTCAGTTAGGCGCAGAAGAAAGTTAGATGAACCCAATGAATATGAGTGACTGACATAAAGCATTACCATAAATGTCTATTCAGCTAGACAATGTTCTGATTGGCTGAAGGAGGGAGGGGAGTGAAAAAAGTGGAAGTGATAGATGATAGATGGAGGAAGAAAGTGGAGGGGAGCATTGGACAGGAAACCTTTGCCACAGACACACACACACTTCAGTTTTGGGCATATTGGTACACCAGAGAGATAGCAAAAAAAAAAAAATCTAATGCAAAACTTATCTAGCATTTGCAAAGCATTTGTGTTTACCAGTTGAAATGATTGTGCTGCCGTGTCCCAGAGGACAGTGGGGCGTTTATACACCCTGGTCCAGTCTCATACTTCCACCTGGTGTCCCTGGGTCGCCAGTCCAGCTGGATGGACACAATTAAGAGGGTGTCTGATGATGCAGAGCGTGAGCCAGGGCCAGGTGGACGCTGTTATGGGACAGGGGAAACTGTGTGAATTTGCTATGGATGAAAAAAAAGAAAAATCCACCTGTTAAAGTACGCTGGAAATCACCCAGACAGTTGGAGGGAAAAGAGAGAGGGAGTCCGGAGTGGGAACTCGCTGTGTTTATCATCAATCTCACAGAGTGAGTGAAGAGCAAAGAGACACGGCGGGACCGCCTCACGTCCAGACAGCTGCTCAGGAAATCGGTGGCGAAGACGTAGACGAACCGTATTTGCACACAAAGTATGAAAGTATTTTCTTCTAGGACATTCCGTGTGTGTGTGTGTGTATGTGCGGGTGTGTGCTTTTGACAGAGAGAGGGAATTTCGCTCTTTCAGGAGTCGTCGACTGAGTTATCTTGGATTTAAACAGACCAAAGAGGATTTCGGCAGGCAGTTTATATTACTAAAACGGCTCCAGCCTCTCTCTACAGCAGCAGCTCTTGAAGTCACGCAGCTACAAGAGTGACATGAGCAGAAGTATTTTCAGCGAGACTCCATGGTAAAAAGCCATATAGTGAAAAGACATACGAAATTTTATCCCTATTTGGCATGACAAACCAATGTTTGGATTCAGGCACTGAATGGGAAAACCGCTGTAATATTGTCAAGTAATAAACACACGATCAATGGCCACTCTGGTGGCTCTCAGCATTACACACTAAAACGGCAAACGCTCACATTGTTGGCCAACTGCACGATTCCACCGAAAAATAGGGCAATTTTGGAAGGAGTGCTTCTGTGAACCAGAACAACATCACAAGCCAGCACCTCCCAGCTGCTGATGAGAGAAATGCATCTTGTTCATCGGATATGTAGAGTGTGGGACAATATGTGGATAACAGAGACTAATGTCTGATTCTGGTGGCGTGGCTTTAGATGCCTTTAACTTACGGTGAGTCCTTCTCAGAGCTTGCTGCTGCAGATCAGATTGCTTCTGGGTGCATCTTTCCAGAAGTCAGATTGAAGTGTTGAAACAGTTCAAAGACACAAACGGTGTAAACAGGGGCATGAATGAACTCATCATGCATGCCAGTGGAAGCAGATGGTCCTGCAACCTTTTTGACCCATGACACCAGAAAGCCTGCTTCAGTCTTTGCACCCTCAGAATTGATGGCTCAAGCTTGCTTTTGAGAAGAAAAATGCGCTTTGGGTGATGTTTGTTTGAATTTGTTTCATTACGTTGCTGTCCAATCCATACGTGCACAGCCAGCACATGCGGAGGGACCGGGACACAGGGTCTGCATCATGCAGACCTGTCATTTAATTACATATTGATGAGACCCCAGGGAGTGACCCAATTCCATTGCTCAGCAGGCACCTACTTTGAGGTGCAGTGACTGCACTGCTTCAACTTCAATATGACTAGACCTAAATAAGCACAGTCCCACTGACAGGCAGGAAGCTTAGTATTGACACTGCTTTGGTTATCAAAAAAAAGTATGCCATGAATCCCGCCATCAAATCATGGTTACGTTCTAAAATTGCGCTTTTCGTACTGTCATTTCATATTGTAAATTTCTTTTTCAATTCCTTTGCTTGTCAAATTCTAAAGAACTTTCTGAAACTAGCTTTTTTTTTTTTAACTCTGTGGGAAAATTTCTTTCCCTGAAACAAAAACAGCTAAACAAACCTTATAAATCTTGTACAAATTAAAAAGGGCACTGAAGTTGACATTGACACATGAAATGCAGGCCAATACTCAAGTCACAGGCTAATTGCTAGTGGGTGTGAACATTCTGAACAATTAAAATGACAGAACGTGCAACAGCTGGAGCAAGAGCAGGAGAATGTCGTGCAAGAAATTCCAGGGTCATAAAACAGTTTGTCAGTAAACAGTGGCAACTTGCACAATTTTGAGAGGTTGTATGATTATTCTCAATGATCATCTTAGAGTCTTAATAATTTATAATGACAGACACATAGGGTAACGTTGCAGTGAATGACATTTGGGTGGGGGAAAAAATAAATCAATAAACAAACAAACATATACACACAGATAAATACACACATGTGTATGCGTACACAATGTGTGGGTATGCAATTGATTTAATGCATGTATATCCGCTTTGCCGTCTCTCTGTCTAAAAAGTACCTAAATCATCTTTGCTGGCTGAGACTCAAGTGACACAACTCGGTCCAGGAGAGGGAGATGGAAAGTTCAGCTCCTGAGAATTCACTTTTTCCCTGCTCTTAGTGCTGTTTACAGCTTGAAAACAGCAGCCAACAGCCAGAAAAACACAGTTGCCTAGCAGACCCCAACAACCACATCGTCATCTGTTTATCTGCCCTGTTTGTAGCCGGATCATCTCAAGAGGCTGCGGATGGATTTGAATGAAAGAAAATTTTAACAACAGGTAGGCTCAAGGCTGAGACGTTGGTTGGAATGCTAGCTGTGGTTTCACCATCTTAAATACTCCTAGAAGAACATATGCACAGAGGCCCAGACCCTGATAAGTGAATACTGATGGGTGCCTGAGTGGATGATCAAATATTTCAGTAGGCCTTGCATCAATATCTGACAGAACACTGCATGGGGATGATCAACTCTAGCAGATTTTCGGCTGTGTAGTTTTGGCAGCTGTGGCGTGTCCTGGTCTATGTATGCCTCTCTAGGATTGAGCCCAGAACCCTCAGAACCATGAAGACCAAACAAATACAAGAACAGCAGGTGTTCTGCCTCTAAGCCCTTTGACCAGCTGCCAATAAACACAGACGGGCAGACATGTCGCAGCCATTGCAGTCAAGCAACCTCATTCCTACAAGTCCTCATGTCATAAGATGAAATGCAGCCATGCCTCCTCTGATGGTTTGGCTAAATATTTACTCCAACACGGACATTTATTCTTGTCAAAACATGACATTGCGTTTTGTCCTAGCGATGTCAGAGTCTATGCTTATATGTCCTCACACACTCAGATTGCTTTTGGCAGGCATTCCTCATTTGTTTTAAAAGCCATAATCTCTCAATTTTATTTTAGAAATAAACCATGCTACTGATAAAATAATTTCTGAGACCTGCCAAATGGTTGCTACTTCCGTACATTGATGTGAAAGTTAGATACCAGATGTGCATATCATATTTCAGCAAACTACTCCAGAATTAAGACAGAAATCATTCTCTGTCTGCCAAAAGTTGACATTTGTATATCATACTGTTTCAAGTGGGGAGCAAAATAACCACAAAGATTTTCATTTGTGTGTGGAATCCCTGAAGTCAGACGGTGATAGTGGGATGGTAAATTACAACTGAAATGCATGAACAGGGAGCAATATTTTAGTTAACTGAGCTAAACTAAAACTGTTCAGTAAAAAGGAGGAACACACATTACACTATGTAGAGCCATATGTTGTATATTACGGTACTTGTGCCTTTGGTTATTACTGTATCGTAGTGGAATTTCATCTCTACATATGGATTATAACTGGTATCCAGGTGTTACAACACTGCTAATATACTGAAGTGTTTGGATATTTCAAATATTCTGTATTTCTAGTTGATCTATTTCACATTTGTGTTTCTGGCCCGCTCTTTGAGCTGCTAGGGCTTCAAAGTATCTACCTCCCCATAAGCCAACCTACCTACCCACAAGCTAACCTACCTACAGTATCTACTCGCCAACATTCGCAGCACTTCAGAGACTCATACAGGTACAGGTACACCAAGAACAACACAGATGACACGGCAAACGTGAACACAGCAAATACACAAAACCAAACTCAGCGCCCACGACCAAGTATGAGGGGAAATCCTGTAAAGGCAAAAAAAAAAAAATAGATGATGAAATGAGGAAAAGCTGAGCTGAAAGAAAAAGAATAACCCGCTCAGATTCTGAGAGAGCTGAGGACTGCAGAAAACCAACCTGACCAAAAGCCAACAGGACTCACAGGCAGGGACACATCATTCAGAGGCACAGGTGAGGAATCACAGGCTAAGGAGGGGAAGATGCAACATCTTACAAACTTACAGTCGCAAACCAGCAAAGCACAAAAACACAGGAACGAGAAGAAGCTGTGCAGAACATCAGAGGAGAAGGTCCAGGGGAAAAGATGCACACCAGGGTAGGAGGATGTGGGCCAGGTGTGCAGCAGGAGAGGGAGAGAATGGGAAACAGGTGAGACAGGCGGGAGAGGACACACCCTCAGGGAGGAGCTCACACACACAGAGAGACACACACACACAGCAGAATGACAGCACACACACACACAGTTTCTTAATTGTGATTGAGAAATTTAATTTAGTTCTCAGTGGGAATATTTCTCATATATTTACAACACAGACAATCCCATGCTGGGGAAATTTTGAAAATATATTTAACAATTTGCAGAGAATGTATTGATATTAGAGACAATAAATACAATGTATCATGTCATGTGGTGTCAAATGTGAGACAGGAGGTGGGACATTGATGTTTTGAGAGTGATTTCTGAGGACAGCTGACATCCCTGCCTCAGTCACCTCTAATATGTTGTCCCCATGTGGATCTGCATGACGTGACAGCAAAGCAGGTGGTCTGGATGTCCTCTACCACACAAGTTTGTTACATTTCCATCTGTGTACCTGCATGGCGGAGCAAACGGGGACAGCTGCTGTGATTTTGCCCTGGGATCAGTTAAGTCTCGCACATTCTGACAGTGACTTCATGCATGGAGTGATCACAGAACTCCAGTCATGACTTTCCATCCAGTCATCTGTGATCTGACATATCCAGGTGCAGCAACACTGCACTGCCATGATTTTTTTAACGTTACTCCTGGTCTTCACAATTTCAACACTGAGCAGGTCTCTGGCAGCTACACAGGTTTAACACTTTTACGCAATGAAATTAAGCAATATTGATGATCAGTGACGCAGCAGTGGATTCTACTCTTCACTCCGCTGTCCATCTTTTCCACAGTTGAGATGAGAATGCAAATGTTTACCTGATGCCAGATACTAGCGTCACTGCTTAGCGGTACTTTCCCACTCAAAAGTAGCTCGCTGAACACTCACCAATCTCTGCTTGGGCTTAATGTACAATGTTGATTCACATCCTCCTCAGCAGGAACAGGCAGGAGGCCCTGCATTCTCTGAAGAGCAAGTGGAAAACACTTCTGTGTTTTCCTCTGTCCAAAAACTGTGTCCTCCTCATGTCCAAGCCCAGTCTCCACACTTACAGAATACACACAGAATGGTAGAATTCCATGTATTCCTAGTTAATCTGTACTCTTAGAGTAGCTCTTAGTTCTCTCTAGCTCTGATTTTGTCATTTGAGCTGCTAGGGCTTTCAATTTTCTGGATCTACGAACCAAAAAGGAACAAACAAGATGTGAAGATGAAATGAAAAGTAATATAAAAAAATTGAGGACAATAGAATACAATTTTAAACAAAGGAAAATAGATGAGATTAAAGGAAAGATAAAAGTTAAGCTATACAGATTCTTAAGACTAATGGCCAGCAGTGATGACGGTGCAGAGGACTGTAAGGGTATTTATAGATATAGAATGAGTCCAGCATTTCATTGGAACACCTGCATCTGTGTTTATTTTTGCTTGCTGCATTAAATTTGGAACGGCTTATAGTATGTGTAACCAAGCAGGACTTTTTTATTATTTCACAGTTTTTTTATTTCTGTACAATCACATTTCCAGGTATACAACGGAACACTTGTCACACAGTGATTGATGAATCTGGATTTCATTTCAGTTTTGCTTGTTTGTAGACGACCTGTCAAATGTGGTGTACTTGCAAAACATTTGTGGGTATCAATTCAATTAAAAGATGTTTGATGGACTCTCCTGATGTGCACAAAATGTAGAGATAACCGACGTATGACCTCAGTTGAATGAGACCTAGCCCCCTCTATGGGTAAAATGTGGAAATACAGAGAACTTGTAGTCAAACTGATGACAAGTAAAGTACAGACAATCGCTAAGTTCTGGTCAGCAAACTTTATTCCATACTGCATGTTACTTTCACATGTTACATCTCTTATAAATATCACAATGTATATGGCTCTGATTTGGAGGTACACTGATCACTTATGCTGAATAATAAATACCCTGTTTAGACAAAGACAAATACAAAGTGCAGAAATAAACTCGTTTCAAGTCGACTGCATCACATTACATTACACAATTCAATTAAAGCTACATTCAGAAACTCTGGAGGGGTTCTCATTGATGACCCTCCCACACACACACCTCAATATGAGCATATTTGGCAAAATATTATCGCATAGAAGATAAACAACAACCTGCAAACACTGTAAGTATGTGGAGGTAATGTTAGATTTTGGCACATGACAACATTAAATACTCGCGTGAAAAGAAAAAAATGTTTTACTCAACACGTGCTCACTGTTATTCACGGAACATCATTGAAGCATAGAAAGGTATGAAATGTATAAAAACATTGTTCTCTCCACAACAAAAACTTATTTTTTTCATACATGAAATTAGTATGCTTAATTCAGCAATTAGGTTACAATAGTTGATAAGATTACGCTTAATAAGAAGCATTATTTCCATGGAAAGATGGGATTAAGTTCCTCACTTGCTGTGATGTAACAAGCCATAATGAGTGAAGTGAACACATCAGTTGCTATGATGTCCCTAAAGTTAAGATGCCAGAATCGTCAAAGTCCGACAGCTGCAAGCATGTATTGCACTCTAAAGGAATGACACGTCCTTTATTTACAAAGGGGTTGTCCTGGCCTGTTCAAACCACCTTGACAAACAAAAAGTTGGTATATAGATATAGAATTAATAGGGTATTCAGTAATACTATGTTTATTATAACATCTTGGGTACATTTGCATCAATATATAGATTATTTCAACATTATGATAAGAGAAATACATATTTATAAATTGCTATGAATATAGGCACCTGACCCCATTCAGTAGAACAGAAGCAGAGCCGGATATAACATTATAACTATTCTATAATTACATATTTGCATCCAAACAAATACAAATAAATGATTTCACAGCCAGCGCACAGGGCGAGACGGCTTGAAACTCCATACTGAACATGAATCGAAGCCTCCCATGCACAGAGAGGTTTCAATACAGGTCGAGAGTGGTTCTCAAACAGGCCAGAGTTAACCTTAGAAACCTGAGCATGCAAGCATGGTAGACAGAGAAGCAACCTCAGAGGGAGGAAACTGTGAGGATGAAGCGGTAGCAGATTGTAGATTGATATCACGTCAGTGAGGGTAAAGCTTTACCTCTAATTTCATCTGGAGCTGCGATGGACATCGATTTGCAATGGAAAATGTCAACAATGGCCTGTGACCTGCAGCGATGCATTACGACCTCTTGTTTTCACCTTGTACTTCAGCCTCTAAACCTCTGCACACATTCAACGCACACACTCGCATGGACACATTTTAGATTCATGTCAGTATTCTACCTTAAAGCAGCAAGAACACGTAAGCACTGTCTATGGACAGAAAACAAGGAACAAACAATTCCTTCATTGCATGGATTCTGTGCTAACGTCCATCTGTGGTGGGGCACAGTTTAATGTGTTGAGATGTGAACTACTGAGCATATCCTGGGGAGAACTCCAGAGATGTAGATTTGTCAGAGACAAAAACACAGTTGTATGCCTCAGGCTTGATTGGCAAGCTGCCCTGACTCCTTGATAACTCCACCGTATCTTCCACAGATGTACCAAACCAGCGATCCAAACCAACAACCCCTAATAGTAAACATCTACGCAACGCTAAATTGACATCGAAAGAAGCCTGGTACCTAATACATGCAGGCAATGTCCACCATCACGGATGGCAAAGTCACTAAGAAGTTGAACAAGAAACAAGGTACCATTGTAAACGTCGGTTCATGTACGGAACGACTGAATGCTTAAGGAAAAAACAATTTAATTCTAACGGCATGCCCTTTGCGCAGAAATGGGAAAAAACTGCTCAGACTCTCCTTCATAACATAACTCCACGTTTGTCTAGGCAAAAGCACTCAACACTGGAATTGAGAAGCTCACAATATCAACGATCTGCAAGAAGAAATTGAAATGCATAAAAACTGCACCAAGCCACATTCTAACTCTAGTGTAAGTCTACAGTCAGCTTCCTACGGCCACGTCAGATCCACCGACAATGTGAGCAAACACGTCAGAAGCTGCACGTCTTGCAACATCTCAAGATGTCTGAAGGAGGAGATAAAACAGGTAGTTGACTCTTTGCTCCATCTCTGCTGTCTATGTGATATCTCCTCTCCCCCTGGACATCGCACTGACCACGGTGCGTTGGTGCTTTCACCTGTGCCCGTCGGACGAAAACATAAGCACACAGCCGCAGACAAATTGCGTTGGGATGTGAAAAAAAAAAAGAATCTTAAACATATCACACCCCAAATGTACAGCAGTGACGGTGGCTCTGCGTGTTTGAGACCACCAGGTTTTGGTGATGCATCTTGTGGGCTGAGTGCAAACTCCAGCCACATGCCCGCAGCTGCTAGCATGTCTACCTTCCAAGAGGCAGTGAGACGCCTATCCAGAGCCTGGAAAGGACTTCAACTGAGCCCGCATGAAACATTGATGGTCAAAGAGCTGCCTATCTACAGGCCCGTGAGATCCACTATGGCCTTGATGAAGATGGTGTCGTCGCGGATGTAGGAGTTCTTGGCCTCCAGTTTGGATAGCGGGCAGAAGAGCGGACAACCACTTGCAATGTTCATCTCACTCACAGGTCTCTGAAACGACGAGGAGGTGACATCGGGGCGGAATGCGTCGATGATGTGCTCCCTGTTGCTCTGATCCAGCAGCATCAGTGTCACCTAGACATAAGAAATAGGAGGATGACGGGAGAAAGCCCTTTGTTTATAAAGTCACATGACTTTCTATCTAATTCTTCTACCTTCTGGTTGAAGGGCCATTTGAGCAAGGCATCGCTCAGTCCCCTCATCACCACAAAGAACAAAGACAAGTGGCTGCCGCGCCCTGTCCCATCTCCATTCAAATAGATGCGCAGGCACATCTTGTAGCCATACTTGCTGGTGTAGAAGGCTGAGAGAGAGAAGACACATTTCCCAAATGGGCAGATCCGTTGTTTGACGCTCATTGCTGTATTCGTGGCACCCGCACACACTTACCTGGAGAAAACATGGCGGGCGCTCGTCCTGCGATGGCATCCTGTCTTTTTTTGGCAAAATCAGAGATCCTCCATACAAAGACTCCATCAAATGTGGTGGCAGACATTTCCCGTAGCCGGCCCTCCATCTCTGCAACCGTCAGATCTTTCAACCCCACCGTCCTCTCCAGCTGTCGCACCTGATTAACACATTGGAGCAAGTGAGTGAGGAGTGAGCGCGGTAACCGGCCTGTAAGCCACTCCCATGCCCCTTAGCTCTCTCTTTGACACACCCAACAAAGGTGGTGCAGATCTTGCTGCTCACTACGTGGACCTGTTGTTTCATCTTTGCTGTGTTAATGAAAACGTTTTGAGGTTGGGTTATGGAATGCTGCCTCCCTTCGTGCCAGGGTCGTAACAATGCCCCAAAATATGAAGAAAGTGAGTAAAATAAAGGAGCCCTAATTCTAGTTTGCAATATAGCAGCTGTTAATGTATGTGGGGAGTCATATGACAGGCCACTACCCTGCAAATCGTTTTTAATACTAGTATTGCCTTGCGAGTCGTGACTGCCCTCTGCTGGAGATAAGTAGGCGTGCTAGTTGACTGAGCGGAACAAAAACAGAGGCAGCCTCACATGATATGTCTGTGTGCTTCATGCAATATTGACATTACATGTCTGACAAATATTTGAACCAAATGAGTAAATAAATTAAGTTACAGTACCTAAATAACATAACATACATAGGCGCAAACATCCCTTCTTACCTTGTTACTCAAAGCCTCGATCTTGTCCTGGTCCAGTTTGTGTTGTCGGTTGCTGGCTTCCATGGTGGTGGCGAACCTCTCCACCTCTCTGTTCAGCACACACACTACATTTTCAAATGTTCCCGACTTCACCTCCAGCTCGGTGCACCTGCGTCCCAGCTCAACCACCTTCGTCTTCTCACTGTGGAGCTGAAGCTCCAGCGCTGCACCAACAGAGCTTGGCAGGGGCGTAAAGGAGGTAGATACAGAGAGAGTAGGAGGAAGAGTGGGAGGTGGAGGGAGAGGAACGGAGATGGGGGGACCAGAAGGACCGGAGCTAGAGGAGGAGGAGGCGGCTCCCTGCACGGGAGGCGCAGAGGAGGAGGTGCTAAGCTGGGAGACTCTAGCCTCAAGCTCCCTGAGGGACTGTTGGAGTTCCACCAGTTTGTGTCCAGCTACTTCCAGTCCCTGGGGCTGCAGGCCCTCCATGCTTACTTTCATGCCCATGATGTAGTGCAGCAGCAGGTTGAGGTGCTCGTATGCGTACGCACGCTCATGCTCGTGAATCTTCTCCTTCTCCACCTTTGCAAAGGGGAGAGACACGGAGGAAAACAATGAGGAAGACGCAGTGGTAGGATAAGTGATTGTGTGTTATCAGCGTGTGTGTGTGTAACTTACAGGCCATCATACTACTTACAGACATATCACATCCTACCACATGGAACCGACACGGCGTGCGGAATTTGCTGCAAAACTTAATGTGGTCTACGTACTGTTGAAAACACACAAAGCACAGCATGGAACTGTCCGGTATGATTTGTTTGAATTATTACATTGGCAAACAGAAAGCTACACAGCAGAAATACTTCAATGTCAACCCGATCAATATTGGTAACAAATGATCCCACACTTTGTGGAGGCACATTTAGTTTCACTTTGTGGAAACACACCACATACATTGAGCAACTCAGCTATTGTGGTATTGCAAAATCCATAAATTAGCCAGTGGTATTCGGAATGGTAAAATCAGTATAATTTTGCAGTGCCAATAATTTCTAAATTTTGTATTGCAGATCGTTGTGTTTACAGATTTACCTTTTCTCTTGGGATTTTCTTCTTGGCACAGCCCTCACAGATCATCGGGTACTTGGGACAGATTTCATCGTGTGCCTGGAGGACGGGCAGTCATTGAGACCTCAGGCAGACAAAGAGCCTCACGCAGCTGGTGGACTTCACAGAGGACTCCTCACCTTAATGTTTTTGAAGTGAAATGGCTCCTTGCAGTACTTGCAGTTGAGCGTTCGTTCCGGACACTCTCGTTCGTTGTGCCGCTCCTGTTCGTTGAAGCGGATGAGTTCTTTACAGGATGGACACGGGATGATCATGAACTCACACTTTCCTTCATGGTTCATCTGCAGAGAAGGTCAGAGGTAAGAAGAGACCAATCTGATGCAGTCACTACAAATCTGTGGCCAGCCTTGAATCACAAACTTGCAACGAAATTTCTACTCAGACCTCAAGGCCAAAGAGTTACAACATCAATTATACCTTCAGTTACGTTATAATAAGCAGAATAAAACCTACCAATTCTTTCATTAATTCCTATAAAATTTCATTAAGTAGAAGTAAAAGTCCTCAACGTGAGCTCCTGTTCCCTCACCTCGTACTCTTTGATGCTGCCTTTCCATGTGCAACTTTCATTGATACAAATAGCTGAGAGGTTTTCCACTTCCCTCCGAACTGCATTGTCAGGAAAAGCCTTTCAGAGAGAGAAGAGAGGAAGAGAAGAGCTGTCACGCCGTGTGTGTTATCAGTCTGTCCATCTGTCATGTGCCGTGATAGATTATTCATGTCATATATTCGGCAGCCTGACATATGCAAGCAGTGTGCTGACACCAGTATGCCCAGGCATTCCAGATCAGTTGGATGGTGAAAAACTGCATAGACTGTCTGGCTAAGGAGCAAGATTCATGTGGAGGGCTGCATTTAAACTGCGACTTCAGTCTTACTACACTCTGGTTTCTGTATGTGTGAATGATTCCCCTCATCGCCTGTGTGTCTCACAGGAAATGAGCGGATAGCAGCTGCAGCATTATGACACAGGCCGTCTGCAGAGTCTGGGAGATGTTTCCGCAATCAGATACCATCAGCGAAGAGCTAGAACATGAATGACCTCCTCCAAGTCAATAAAACCAAAAACATCTATTACAGTGAGGTGCATTTAGTGCGGCAGCTTCATTGCTGTGTCCATGTACTCTGCATGGACTTGAAAATGCATTTTTAATGCAGTTTCATCCACACGAATACACTGATACTCACACCTCCTTGTTTTAAAATTGATGTCGGCTCCTCAAAAATCTCCTCTTTGATGCAAGCATTGCATTTCTGGGGTCCGTTACTGCAACATACAAGAAACAACAATGAAGAAACGCACAGTGTTGACTTTGTTGTGAAAACTGAGAGGTGTGGAAACACGCAGCCCAGACTCATCACAAGTTCTACATCCAAGTGCTCTGACCTGACGGTGCGGTTGAAGCAGTAGGAACAGAAGCGATGTCCACACTGGGCTTGGAATGGTCGTCTCAGTATGTTATGGCAGCAATTGCACAGGTGTTTGTCCTCCAGGTTGTCGCCCAGGATCTTCTTGGGGAAGCCAGGTTTGTTGCTCTCCATGGACGAGGGAGGAGACGGCTCCTGTGTGGCCATGGTGTTTGTTCACACGTCACACCTGAAAACAAACAAACCAACAAACAAAAAATAAAACAAATGCACGCCCAGTGGACATCAGGACAACAGTCATACAGCGGGGCAGAGATAGTAGAGCAGAATTACTTGAGGTAAACACAACACAACATGACACATCGTGCACGTGCACTTATTGTGCCAATTTGTGCAGTATGTGGGACACATTAAACACATATTATGGATTAGGCACTGCATTTGTTCATGCTAACGAGGATACCACCTGCGCAATGTCATCAGGGGTCAACTTATGTGATGTCATTGTGCCATTTAAGGCATGAGAGGCCCTCATACATCATCCATCTCACTGCTTAGCTGTTGCCATTTCAATAATATATTTACTTTGACTTTAACTGGTCCAAGTGTGAACTTCTACAGCTCCAGGGTCCACACCAACTGAACTCAAACAGGTGCACGTCGAGACATTAGACAATCAGCACTATGGACGTTGTCTTTGTTTGATCGTCTTCAATAAACATAAATCTGGCGAGTGATTCATGCAGTCATATCAACATTTGTACTCGACTTGTGTGGCCGCTTGTGGGGATGATTCAGCGACATGAGCCCCCCCACCTGTATTTGTAAGTCTGGTGATGGGCCATCCCTTTGTTTACATGAGAATCAAAGCATCCTGATTACTAGTGCAAGGTTTGACATCATAGCTGTGGCACCTTACACGGTCTTTGCTATTGCAGATCTCTTATTGTTATGTTTATTATCTGGCTACTTGCAGACACATTGTCAACATGATCTATCCTTTTCCATGCAACAATTGAATCGCTGCTCTGAACACACAAAGCGGTGACATCAAACTAGCAGTGACCTGTGGTGGATATTTATCTGTTGACAGCGACAATCATCTCTTCAAAAAAAGAAAAAAAATCACTGTTAGCCATGAATATATGAGGACAACACGTGGACAAATCTCCAGCTGTAGAAGAAAGCTGGATGTGGCTTGAAGTATGGCAGTGAATCGGACCCCATACAGGCCCACACCCTTTGTTTACACGTCAGACCGTTATTTTTTCTTCCTCTTTTTGAATGTCTCCCCTCCGGTTGACTACTCACAAAGTGATGATCCTCCCGTCCACGCACACAAAGCATCGCGCCGTCTAACAACGCAACCCGGCGGTGCCGAGGAGCGCTCCGTCCATTGTCTCCTTCTCCATCCTTTCTCCTTTTCGCTGTTGCTAAGCTCTCAGCATCCTTTTGGTCACAAGTGATCACCACGCCCCTTTCCTATCGCCTGCGTACAGCTGTACGGGAGGAAGAGGCGGAGGAGGAGGACGAGGAGAAGGAGGGGAGGAGCTGTCTTGACGAAAGACTTCACGCTCACCAGCGATCGCCCTAATTTGTCATCGCGAGGACTGTCGGCTCAGATTCCGCCCACCCCGCCGATCGGGCCGCTTAGGTGTGTCCCCGGAGCGCGTAGCGAGCGTCTCCTCCGGCGTTTGCCTCATGATACGGACGCGGTGGCCACAATCGGCGGTTGTTGTTGTCCAATACCGCCATTGCACTCTCCTCCCCGAGTGTTACGTCATGCGAGGGGCTGACTGAGGAGGGATGTGGAGGCGTGCAGAGCAGGAGGAGGACAGAGCTCTCAATGTAACCATAGGCAAGCAAAGCTGCAAATCTATGGAAATTGTACGGGATACGCTGTGACCATCTGTGTGGCCTTGTTTTTGTTGTTCGTTTTAGTTGTTTTTGTCAATCAGTGCGGGCTGACAGTGTCCTCTTCCTCTGGCTGCTCCCCTCAGGGGTCACCACAGCGGATCATCCCTCTCTACCTCCCTCTGTCCTTCCAATCATACACTGTCATCCGTTACTACGTCCATGAACCTTCTCTGTGGTCTTCCTCTTTTCCTCCTACTGGGCGGCTCCATCTCCAACTGCTCCCATATACATATACTGTATATACTCCTCTGTATCCACTATTTCTCCTCTACACGTGACTAAACCATTTCAATTTTGCCTCACTGACCCTCTCCCCAACTTAAGCTGTCAGTCCCATGGTCTCATTTTAATTCCAATATAGCAATACAAGAAAACTTAACCATCTCCACCTCTGTCATCTCCAGCTTAGCCAGTTGCTGTGATGTTTGGTTTCTAAACCAAACATCTACAGTATGTTCGCTACTATCATGTAAAACTTCACTCTCAGTCTAGCTGCTATTCTCCTATCACAGAGCACTCCTGACACTCTCCCCCACCCATGCCAGCCTGCATTCACTCTATTCTTCCCCTCCCTTGCGCTCTGTCCACTACTTAGATTGTTGAGCCAAGATACTCGATCCTCCCTCCTCACTATCTCTACATGCAATGTCACTTGGGATTTGTTCCAGCCTCCCTCCACTGTGTGGCAGAATTAGTCACAAAAAGAAGTACAACATTAATTTCTATGAAAAAATATAATGTGCTGGGCAATTGCAGGTAACTTCAAGTATTTAAGTGATTTTTTTCCCTAACTCTCTTCTGTCTTATGGACAACGACTATCATAATAATGATCATTATTATTAGTAGTGGAAGTGTTGTGGAAGTGGTGGAAATACTAGCCATAGTTGTGGTAGTTGTGGTTGTCCTCATCTTTTTATTTTGCTGATGGAATTCTTTTGGATTTACTTTGGTGAACTAATGCCTATAGACGCTATTCAAGTATTTTAGTTTAGCTCACATATTATTGACCCTATCTCATCTGTGAAGGTACCTACCTACATTTTGCTGCTTATAACATCACACTGGCCGTTTGAGACACTGTAAAGAGTGACAAAGACCCACCTGAGTCAGAGGGAGCAGCCGGAGCAGTGTAGACCTAACAAGGCCGTCAGTACCAGAGAGAGAATGGAAATGTTTCCCAGTTAATCAGTGAAACAAATCCGGTGAGGAGAGGTGCTTTATTGTTTTTCATGAACTCTGATAAGCATCTTCAGCCTGCTGAATGCATGGGTACAAAATACGGTGTATCAAAACAGCTGCGTTGTGAATTGGAATGACCAACTCTGACAAATTCAGAATAAAAATACTCCACTCCCAGCTTCACTTTGCACATGATTTGAAAATTCACTATCATTCACTAAACCAAATCGAACCAGACCAGTGACTCCATTTCAAACTGGAATGTGTTTCTACAAAAAGACAGTGGGTGAGGGCTTACGTGTGACGTAGAAATCATTTGAGCGCCAAGTTATCTAAATTCTTACACTATACACCTAATTTACATTTTATTTTGTGTCAATATATTATCTACCAGTAGCCCATAAAATATCTATACACAGTGTAGTTCTGCTTGATGGAACTTCACTCCTTCTTCATCCAATCTCCCGTTGTTCACTTCTTTTACATAGTTATGTGTACATGGAAAACAAACAAAGGTAGACAAACACAACACTTCCACTGTGCACTAAGTATGGATGGGAGCTAGGTGACGGGGGGGTGAAGGAAGGATGGCAGGAGGATAGAAGCATGAGCTGGGTAGGTGAAATATAATTGATTGGAAATGCATTTCTACCAAAGGTTGATATGAACAGCACACATGGACCTCTTCTGAAATGTTTTAGAAACATTGAATGAGCAAACTAACAACCCTGTCCTGCATAAAACAAATCTTATATTTTTTTTTAAAGCCACTGGCTAAATGCTACATCAGCTTCTTGTTGGTTTTGCGAATAACAGCATTGCAGGTGTAACTCAGTAACTCCAACAGACCACCTTGCTTTCAAGAGACGCAAAAAAACTCCTGAGTGGAAAGAATGTCAAAGCTAATATTGCACAATTTCAATAGACTTTCAATACTTTGGAAACTCCAGGTAATCTGTATCATGAACTAACATTTCTGGTCAAGACAAAGCTCGTGTAAAGCCAAGTGATGGAAATTCTTCTCTCACGTCTCTTCAAGTAGTTTCCGGAGGTTCCTTTGAATCTAGGAAGACAAAAGAGAAAGGCAGAAGAGAAAAGGCAGACGACTGAGCTAACTTGATTCAGATTTGATATCTCATTTTAGTCTCACAAGACCAGTGAGTGGTGTCATTCCATTACATAATGTAGATCATACAATGGAAAAGATGCCGCACCCTGCTGCTCTATTTTATATTATTCAAAGCAGGCAGCCACTGACAGCTGATGGTAGTTAGCTGATAGTGGTATTGTTTGTTGCTGGTGGTGTTTGCCAAACCTTTTCAAGCTTGAACAGGTTTGTAGAGAGTTCTCCATAAATTTCTGCGTTCAGCTCGTCCTGGGACACGTGGCTCACAGCATTCCTGCACAACAGCACACAAAATGTTAATGAAGTTGCCAGCTAGTGACATAACAAAAATGCAGAACAACATTTGTCAGATTAGAAAAACCGACAAGATGCTACAAAAAAAAAGAAGTATATGAAAACAATCACACTTCCTCAAACTACCAGTACTGTGAGAGTGTTATTGTAACCATGCTGAGATCATGACACACACGCAGTATGTGACTCACAGCCTCTTACCCGTAGCGGATGTGCTCTCGAACGGACAACAAAGAGTTCAAGCGATGTTCAAGAGCCATGATCTTTAAAGCCATGTAACAGGACGACAACACCAGGACGGTTACTCTGTTTGGACACATGAAACGCAGCAGTGACAGAGTTTGTTATTCATTATTATCTTGACACACAGACAGACCTCTTAACCAATTATCCTACCAGCACGCCTCCTCATGTTGCACAGTTACTCACATAAACAAATAGATGAGGAGGATGGCGTGCAGCGACATAGGATGGGAGGATTTGTCTTGGCACGCTGATCCCCGGGTCACCTTGGCTGACCCTGTAGGTCAGAGCAGTCATGTTCACCACACAAGCCCATGATAGGGTACGATTGTTCATGAAGCACTTTTGCCAACTTTTACCTGATATGATGAGCTTTATTTCATCCCTGTAGATTTGTTCCTTTAACTTTTTTGTCACCTTAATTCATCTATCTGTCCATTATGCACCATTCCTATTATATCTATTTCACATGCATGACTAATAATTCTGTGATCAGTGAAGCGGTTTTGGTTCAGATTCTGATTACAACTGTAATTGTAATTACTAGTGTATGCAAAATGCTTGAAGCATGTCGCACCACAACCTGAACTTGTAGGTGGAGATCATGTGATTCTTAAAGATCCCACTGGGGATAAAATGTGCGTGGCTGCTGGCAGACTGTGACCTATAGGGCACAATCTAAAGTAATATATAATACCGAGAAGCAAATGGTAGATCATAATGATGTGTTTTTGTGCCAGCCAGGCAATAGTCTAATATTTCAAGACTTTTGTTTGGGGAACAATGAATCTCCACCTCGGCTGTTTGTCTGAGCTGTCTCTGGTTGCTCTCTGATCCTGTCTTGTGTTACCATTGACGGCAGCTCCGTGTTTCTTTCCTGGAGTCTGGAGGTGAATATCTGCATGGACTGAAACCTCTCCAGGCTTTGCGGCACACAGGAATGTGTCTGGGAGCTCGGTGAAATCTGCTCAAACAAACACACAGCACGCCTTACTCTCACTAACCACGAGCTTGAGTAAATATTAATGACACCAGTGATCCGTCCGTAACTTTCTCACTGCACCAAAGCTTGCCACCCATTTGCGATCTCATACAACTGTTATCAATCAGTTTTGCAAATTTAGCTACCAAACTCATGATCTCTTTCAGTCCTAAAAAAAACTTTTTCACATACCCTCATCACATTGATTGGACAAGGCAGGTTGGCCAATCTGTCTATCTCCTGCCCTGGCTACTTCTGCCTCCATTCTTATCTCAGGTTAGTTTGTTTAGCGACAATTCATGTTGTCAGTCTGCGGTAGAATACTGCGGTACGATAACAGTGTCATCCAAATGGTGACATTTCCGCTATTGTGTAATATTGACATATAAATCATATGATGAACATGGATCAACATGGGCAATCACATTAATCATGTACATAAAGATCGATAAAGAACACCAACAGTCCATCAGCCTTACTTGTTCCATATTTCCATCATACATCAGTCTTTGTCTTCCTATTTTGTGCCTCTGCAGTTATTGTGTTTCAGCTGGCATAAGCTCGGGTCCAAACACTAAACCCTCTACACACACAGTGACACCTGACACCCAAAGTTAATAGCGTGAGAGGGGAAGGTGCAGAGAACTTCGCCTGTGTGATCGCATTCTTGGCTTGGAATGAACACGTGACCCACAGGTCAGATTCAAACCATTTGTGATATAATCATGTTGGATCCAGCCTTAATGTGAAACACAACCTCTGATCGCATGTGTATGTGAGCTCAGTCGCCCATGTGGGTGAGAGCAGCTTTGGTCTCACAGGCAGAAGCTGAAGATCATGACCATAAGCTCACAAGGACACAAAGACAAAATAAGGATCGTCTCTGCTCAGACTCTGCCCAAAACTGAATGTACAATCCTCCTTTGGGTCTAATTGGTCGTTGAAATTTGGATACTACTTTATAAGCTCAAAATTCAGACCTAAGCAGAGCTCTAGTCGACTATCTTGAAGCTCTATCAACTTAGTTAGAATGACATTACACACGTAGGCCTATATTTAGAGCTCAAATTGTGTACACACCGGCCATTTTGTCATAGTCTGGCGTCTGTGATCCTGAGCTGCTGCTCTCCATCATGACCTGCCTCTTCTGCTGCACAACTCCATCTAAATTGGAAAAATCCCGGGAAAGGTCCTGTGGGGAGCGCACACAGGAACAGGCACAATAGACACCAAAACAGGAAGAGTGGATTTAGAGCAGCTATCACAAAGGAAAACATCTCGCCCCCAATCCTTTAACATACACCACATACAGTACATCCTGCACATACACAAACAAGGCCGACACCCAGACTAACCAGAGGGAGCGATGAGGGGCATTTCACTCTGAAGCTGTCGGTGTAAGAGGATGCGACGGGGCTGCTGTCAGCTTTCTCCACCTGAAAGAGCAAAGCACAGCTGTTACCTTGGATCAATCTACGCAACTCCACGTTCTCTGTTCTTAACTCATTTACAAACAGTTTCAACTGCAATCCAGGAATTGTTCTGTGAGATGACAAATGTAAGTGTGTACGAATCCTGTTCCCCACATTCCTTGTACAAGAAAAAGCCACAATTGTCTGTTCTGCTCTTCCTTAACTGATTGTTTTTGTCACAGTTTGGGGCTTGTGGCTGCAGGTGTAACATGTGTACAAGTACGGCACTTACTTCTAGATGAGCGCAGACAGATTTCAGAAGTTTGAAGGTGGTGTTTCGAGAAAGGAATGACACAAACACATGCTGGAAAGGAGACATTTGAGATATGAGATTTTTGTGGAAGGAGGGAAAACTACGCTCTAGCTTCAGAGTTCCTACTTGCTCGCTTGCTTTGGTTTCAATCACGAGGGCGTTTGGCACGAGAATGACAGTTTTAGTTTTTTTGATGAATGTCACGGACAGAACTGGGATGGCAATCTGGCAAAAGGGGAATACGTGTGGTGAGAGTCAAACCCGATACCAGCCACAGAATAGCATGACCAACTTCATCCCTCGTTCTCATTGTTGTACCTTTGTATCCTTGCCGAAGACTTTGGAGTGGAAACAGATCCAGTTGTCGGACACAAACATTTTACCTTGGTATAAAATGTCTTTCTGCAGGGCACAAGTGTAACCTGTCCACATGGATCAATCACAGACACTGAATAAGCTCAGCTTCACAACAAGACAACACCCGGGTGTCTCTGCTACTCATCTGAAAAAACACAGCCAAGTGTGTCGTACTCACTTTGTTTCACTAACTCGTCTTTGTTGACCTCTTTAAATAACTTGTGATACTGTGCATTTGTCTTTGATAACTGCATCACAGGGGCGAGAACATGTTTGAAAGTTATTTCCACAACATCTTACCGAGCTTTTCATGTGTGATTGTGAATGATTGTGTATGATTGTGCGTGTGTGTGTGCGTGCGTGCGTGCGTGCGTGCGTGCGTGCGTGCGTGTGTGTAGGTATGTGTGCGCGCGCGTGCGCTTACCTGGCTGAAGACGGTTTTCTTTATTTCACTGTTGCTTGGACTTGGCATGGGTGAAAGCTGCTCAGCAGGTTTCAGTCTGGAAGGACATTAGTTTGTTACTCATCTTGTTGTAGCTTAGTAACTCACACGGAATACCCAGAAAAATAAACATCCGATTTGCAAACATTGTTCATTTGAAAAAGGCCGAGCTCAGCTCACACAAACACATAACACACAAATCTGAATTAGTTTGCATAAACAAAACAGAACATTAATAATGTCATTTTCCCCTGTACAGATGATCAGGTGACAACATCGATCATCCTTCACATTTTACGCTGTCTAATTAAACTATACTTCGATGGAATTTGCACACCCAGGCGACGCCGTGTCAACGTCTCACTGAAGATTTCTTAAGGCTCACTAGGGCAGCTGAGACCACAACCTGGAACTCTCCATTCCCTTGACAACCACCCTGAGGTTACATATCAGGCGTCAGAGGACTCCAGCCTCAACAAGCGTTTCGATTCAACAGTGGTATGACGGTGATGATGATAACAATGATGCCACAGGTTATGTGAACAATGACAGTGATGACTCTGATCAGTGCAAACGTCAAAAAGACGAACCCTGGCATACCTTCGCCCACACAAGTGACGCAGGTTCAAGGAGAGGAGCTCAACACAACACAACACAGTGGCCTGAAGCATGTCAACATCAGCTGGCCTGGTTATGCAGGTACTTGAGGTAACAACAAGGCTGCTATGCAGGAGTCAACAGGACCAGTGGATGTTTGCTCCCACAAATGTGTCTTGGGGCCACAACACAAAAAGACCTAACAGGACAACGTCGAGTTTGGAATTTTTTCACATGTCTTGTGCTTATCTTTTAATCATCCACTCTTGACCTCTTGAGTAGTGGCAATAAACAGACTCTCAAACCACAAATGATCTTACCATCAAACAGCTGGCTGAACGTGTACTTTCTGAAACTGCTAATAATTGCGTTGTTTGCCTATAAATACATACTTTCCAAATTTTCCGTGTGTTCCCTCTGCTGTAACGTGGCGATGACCAGATGTTAAGGAAGCCTTCAAACTGTGTGAGATCTTAGTCCAGAGTTCCTGAGACGCCTTTGTTTTCATGTCGCGTAATGTAAGCAACACGTACGCATGAGTGCAAATATTTGCCCAAGTGTACCGAGTAGACGTTCGTCAAGTATTTGTAGGTGTTGCGGTGCGGTGCGTTGGCTGACCTGAGGCCGGCGACCCTCCTCCTGCCCTCGGACAGCTCGAGCTCCGTCTCCGGGCTTAGCAGCAGCCCGGCGGTCGAGCCTCCTCTCCTCCGGCCCCGGCTCTCCGCGCCATACTCCGCCTCCGATCTGTCCGCAAGAGAAGCAAAACAAAAGCACATCGCTCAGAAAAATCCTTGGTTACTTGGTTATATCAGCTCACCGATCTCCATTACTTAGAAAGGGCCGCTCCAGAGTATCGATTAGTTGCATCTGGATCTGCCATGAGTCGCTGCAGACCATCGGAGCCAAAAGAAAACTTTTCCAAAGTTGTCGAATAAAGTTTGCGTTGTTGGGCACGAACAACAAGATTTACTTCAAACTTTGAAGCAGACGCCGGCGAAGAACGCCACGGATGAAAAGAAGTCGGATCGGTCTCCTCCACTTACACCCAGCGATCCCCACGGGAATCTGTCCGGAACCGCTCGGCACACCTCGGCCCCTGGTCCGGCGTGGAGGAGGAGGGGGTCGCCGCTCGGTCCGGGAGCTCGGTCATTAGTAAGATAATGGGGGATGGGGGTGCTCGGGCTTATCTACGATTCACACATTTTTTGTTATTCAATTGCTCCAGGAAGCCCCGGGGCATCGTTGTGTCTCAAAGACTGGAGGAGGAGCCGGGAATGGGGAGGGAGCGGCCGAGGGAACATGCGGGATCAGGCCGGCCTCTCCTGGGACAGACGCGCCGAGCTGGGTGGCGCTAACCGAAGACGTTAATGAATATTCAGACGCAAACCGAGCAATAGAGCAATAGAGCACTAGCCGGTTTGATCATATTTTGAAGTTTTGCATGTGTTATGGGAGGAGAACCGCTGAATTTTGTGAGTGTAATTATTTATCCCTTGTTCTCCAAAACGCGATACTGACGTCACATGCATATGTACTTCTAGGTATTTACCACTAGAGGGCAGTATAATCTAAGTGTCGGAAATGTTCTGTTCTCAGCAACACTTTGACTTCACGGTAATAACAAAACGGCATCGCACATGATTGTGAAATTATATAAATTACCAAAACTTGCTATGTGTTATGAATGTTAAACACCCAGAAGTATTGACAATCCCTTGAATGAATAAAATCCCTGAGTGAATGAAAATGTTTATTTTTGGGGTCAGCTGTTTTAAATCGAGTGACGACATGTTTAGATAGTGCCGAATGAACAGATAGGCATGAGATCATTTACTGGAAATGTTCACATGAAGAATGTGCCGCCTATGATTTATAAACTTTAATTACATCTCCATACGGAAGGTTGGTGGACAAGTTGTACACAGAGGACATACCAAAAGGTGTGAACTTTGAATTAGACATGTGAGACATTTCATCAGACAGGGTTATAATTTTTGGATCTAACTGTCTTTGGAATTATTAATTTTTTCTTCATGTTTCCAACAATACCACTCATTTTGTGCAAAATGCTGAAATGCCGACTTGCTGCCTTTTTCCTCTCGTCTACCTGAGGGAGTTGCTGTTGCAGTGTTTAATGAAAAAGTCAAAGAGCACAAGGCTCGTCACAGTTCATTAGGTATCCAGGAGACAATGGCACAGCCAGCAATGCAGCCATAGCTACTTAGACTGTCATTAATCATGGCTGACAAGTAATGAGGGTTAAAGGTTGGAGAGCTGCCAGAGACTCCCTTAGCGATTTTACATGTTTTTCACTCGGTGAAACGTCACTGTTTATTCATTCACGTCATCTGTGAGGAACTAAACTGGAAATGGAAACTATATGTGCACAACAACACAGCTGATCGCACTATTACTTGTTACTCTGGTCTGACAAAAATGTGCGTTGTCCAACTTTATAGCACCAAGCACTTAAAGCTAAGAAAGGAATTCACATAGTTCCCTCATAATAGTGTTTTGGATTTTACATTTTGGTCATGTCCAGCTTGTCGACACAACTTAAACACTGCTGTGTCAACAAAGCTTTAACCATTAGTTTTGGGCCGTCTCAGCCAGACAGTGACGCATCACACACCACACATAGGTAGAGGGCTTTTCTACATCTGTCACATATTTCATCACAGAATGACAGAGAACAAGGAAGTCATAGAGACTGGCAGGGTGCTGTGTATATGTATGTGAGACAGAGAGAGAGTGTGTGTGTGAGAGAGGGAGAGAGGGGGAGAAAGGGAGCAAAATGGTACTCGTGACGGGGGAAGATTGAAGTCCTGTTAAGTGCTCTGCTTGAAAGCATGTCTGGCCTCATTAGCTGTCAGTTGCAACAATACTGAACTGGCAGTGAAGACAGGTTGGAGTCTCGTGGTCATAAATCACTCCTCGACAGCTGCCTGACAAGCTGGGAACCAGTACACAAGCACAAGGCACCCTCTTGGCCCCGACACTGCACAGGCACACGGCGCTCTGGAGCGTGTGCATTCAGTCATCTGAGAAATCACTGCTCAGCTCCGGAGATAGCGAGGAAGCTGGAGAGGGTTTATGTTGTTTAGGAAAAGGGGAATTGCCTCCCCCGACCACCCCCTGCACGTCTGCATGCATACATGTACGCACTGGGCTCATAACTGGGCTCGACCAGGCTGTGTGCATTACCTCCACCGGGCAATGACTTGCGGAGGTGTGTGTGTGGGGTGGGGGTAAAGAGCAGGGCCTGCAGGTCATTAATCACAGCCCCTGACGTGCAGAACAGCAGGCCAAGGTTCCCTTATGCATACAGCTGCTGGGCCACACTCAGTGCAGAGGAGATGTGTTGACCCTCAGACACCCCCATCCCAAACGCCTGTGGCTCTCATCTGTCCAACTCCCTCAGAGTTTGCGTCACTCACTCCTCCTGTGAGACAGACCTTCCCCTCCTCCCTGTCCTCCTCCTCCTGACCTCCTCTGAGAGTCTCCTCACAAGGTGTGTTCATAGGGTCTTACTTCCAAGTGCCACCAGCCAGAGCAGTAAAGACAGCAGGAGCTCATTTGTTGTTTATAACGTTACAGCCGAGTGTGAGGTTTCACAAGGGCGTTGAGCCCCTGCCGTGCAGCCATTTATGAGAAGGGCAGTAATCTGTTTTTGGGCTCCAGGGTTAGTTTGGAATCTTGCTCTGTTAACGCAGGGGCTGTGTCTAAAGACATCAGATGACAAAAAAAAAAAAAAAAGAAAACAACAAACCAAAAACAAAGTCACCAAAACCATTGCTATTCTATTCTAACACTGACACACCAATTCATCATTCACAGTTTCAGTACCATGCACAGCTGAAGGACATCTACTCAAAATCTGGTTAATTAGCATCTTTACACCACAACATCTGGAATATTCAATGACTTTGACACACCGATGTGAGGCACTGAAGGAATCTGTCATATCATGCAACAAGTCGCGCGCAGTTAGGTGTGTAAGGTGCAGGCTGAACACATGTGAATAAATGTGCCACTTTTGAGGCAAAGCTGAAATCATAAGCAACAGGCTTGTCAAGATGTCAGTGTAGGTGAAAGACGGATCAGCAACAGTGCGATATATGGCTTGGTCTCTCACGTGGGAAAGACGACAAATAGCAGGACATTTGTGCGAGGAAACCAAAATAGGACAAAGTTGATAACTCCCTTTTGCAGGCATCGCTTGGTTTACACATTAAACAAAATAGACATAGTAGAAGCAGAATCTATCCTGAGAAGTACATACGTATATAGATTACATATACATTTTTAAGTGTGTTGAGGAAGCAATAACATTACTCTCCATCAGAAACTACCACATCTTGTGACCCACTAGTAAGTGAACCCTGCCTGAATCAGCAGTTAAGTGGATACATATGAATGCACAGGAGCGTGATACATCTTGTCATTGTTACCCCACGGACAGATTGTCACACACTCTCTGTATGGTTGAGTTACAGTGCTGGCTGACCTCATCTCCAGCAATGGAAAGCACTTATTTCTATTGCGATAACTGCAGACATGAGTGGCTCCAGACAACTAATATACAGATGAAACAGCGGTCTGAAGGCAGAGGGAATTGTAATCATTAAAGCGCAAAATGCACTAGCACAACATTCACTACAAATAGCAAAAGGCTTGAGTGAGTACTTCTGCCACCTGGTGGTTTGAGGGTTAACAGCAAAAGCAATAAACAGCAAAACGAGTGGAGCTGGTTTATAAACTGTGATAATAATCCCACCTCTTAAAATTCTGATTGAAATAATTGCTGTAATAACATTAACACACAATCCAAGCCATGTTTCGTGTCATTCTCGCACAACTGTTCAACCTCACAAAGCTCAATGGCCGAACGCTTTCTTCATTCCATCGTCCTTACTCAGAGTTTTCTCTTTTTTCTCACTCTCAGCACATTTCTGCTAATTTAGGCATGTGCGCACGCAGAAACACGCACCCCGAGTCTGCCATAAGTTAGTGGCAGAGATCAGGTCTGCTGGTTAGACTAAACAACAGCTTTCGAGTGGATTTGCTCTCCCTCATTAATCATCCTGACAGACTGAAAAACAACATTTCCCCCTTAATGACTGTATTTGAGTAATCATGTCTGCTTATTTCCATGCATGCATCGCCTCCACACTCTCCTTTGTACTCTCCCCTTTCTCCCTCCCTCCATCCATGTATGAGTGTGTGTGTGTGTGTGTGTCTGTATGTTTTGGAGCCTCTCACTGACCTCCCAAGTCTGTGGTATGGCATCTGCTCTAGGTCAGGTCGACCAATTAGAGGAGGTTATACTCATAAAGTGGATGAAAAAAAACAGAAGGAATGAGTGGATGTTCCAATGCCAATGTGGATCTAGATACATAGGGTAGGGAACGGTGTCACCACCCCTCTCGTGCGGCTAACCCGCTAGCACCCACTCGCCTCCAGGCCTCTGCTGGTCGCTGCCAAGGCACGTTTTTCCGTTAAGCACCGGGTTTGTGATGCATGAGAGTTGACAAGTGAGCTTGAAGCCCACAGAGCACAGCCAGATCTAAACCAGCTGGGGCCATGCACATTAGCAGAGAAACCATAATTGCATTTGCCCTTTTGTGCACCACTGGGTGCCCTCTGTCCACATTTTTACAACACTCACGGCTTCAGCCGTACCTAGAGGAATCGGTGGTGGGGTAAATCTCAGTAGTGCCCTTTTTAGAAATGAAAATACAGGCGCAGGATGTTGGACGTGGGTCATTTAGCATGGAGGACTGTAATGTGTCCACATATTGAGAGCAGCATGGCTTCACGGTGGTTAGGGGAAGATTTTTTTCACGGGAGACAAAAGCGTATTTTCAACATTTTTCACCCGTCTGTGGGTGGACATAAGTGATGGTTTATGGCGGTTAAGAAACATCAGTATAGCACGGCTGACATCTGTGTCCTCTTTATTTTTGGACCACTTGAAGAGCCCTCATAGTAGGATGATGGATGAAGTGATAAAGTTGGAGAGAGGACAAAACAAAAGCGGAGGAGTCAATTTCTGGGAAATGGTCTGAGATTGCTCTGACAATCGAGCAGGAAGCTTTGAGGCAGATGTTTGTAATTTGTGCTTGTGCATTAACTTAAATGGAAGAGATGATTTCAGTGTCTTGAGAGGTCAAAGAGTCTAGTCCACAAATAAATACAGTGCAGCTTCGACAATGGTAATGGAACCATTCCTCCTGGCAGGGAGTAACTTCTGCTATTTGGTTTGAAATCCTCCTGTGATACTGATTCGACTTATATGCTAAATTCCTGCAACCTTCGAATGTTCCAGCGGCCTCCCGTCTCTCCTTTGGCGTCCCTTGTGCTTGGCAGGGTTGGGGCTGATGGAGAGGTTACGGCTCGTCGTGTAATGAAGGAGCCGGTCCACAGTCTGTCATCATTAATCACCAG
>OMPJ01012908.1:6186-36123 GCA_900312935.1 Carapus acus | reverse complement strand
GGCTGTCAACTCAGCGCCAGGACTCACTCAGACCAACGGGCTCACATCCCTCCCCTCAAACACACACCCACGCACTCTCTCACACACTCTTCCACTTAGACGATTGACAACATTACACCATTTAGGTATACCGTGAAGCAATGTTACAACAAATTGGTAAGCCTGTTTTCTTCCCTGTTTTGTTTTGTTTTTTCCTTTTTTTTACAACAACATATTTAGGGCAGAGATATAAGTAAATTTAAAAAGTGATTAGACAGGACAAAATAATTTGCATGTGCATATTCTGCACATGAAAATGTTTTGCTCCTCCACCAGCATCAGCTGACAAATGCGGAGAGGTGACAGCCTGTTTGTTTTTCAGTTATTTTCACTAAAACCTTTATAAACCTTTTAATGTGTTTATGATAGAGCTGTAGTTTTATTGCGTGTGCCCCGTCCATGTCACAAATACTCTGACAAATACTGTAGTTCTCCCAGTCAATTTGAGCCGTGCTGCATCCCTCTCTAATTGTATTGGCCAAACAAAACAAACCCACAAATGCCCAGTCTCCAGGCTCCCCTCCAGTAAGAGTCATGTTGAATGAAGACATGCAGATGCCCTAAAAACTGGAAAACTCGCACCATCAAAACGCAGAGGAAAGGTTTCCATCCAGCAGTCGCTTTAAAGTGGCAATAAACACAGCAATGACATTTGATTCATTAAATTCACTCTTATATGATTCCCATGACTTAAGGCGATTCAAAATCTTTTGAACAAGCCTTTTGAAGAGGTAGCGATTTTGACAAGAGACAGTTTTTGTTGTTGGTAATTTACTCCCCACGCTGAACTTGGTGCAAGTCTTTTAATAATTCAGGGAGCTCGCAGCAGGAGATCCTGACTGTGCAGGGCCTGGTCTTTTAAAGGGTGTAACCAACTGGGTTATGGAAAAAGGAACAAACGATTACAATGTCATGGAAAGACATGAATCATAGATTTGGGTCGCATGTCTGCTGGTTCGTTATACAATGACGCCTATTGCTCTATTGCTTAGTCACCTATAGGTGGCATCACAATCCTGCATTACTTCCTAATGTTGTGGTTTGAAGTGACTGTCAAAGACAGATAGGTTTAAGCACGAATGGTTAACAAATAAAGGCCTGTTGTACTAACCAGGCAGAATAATGACCAGTGTCTAGACTGAATGTGTCTCTGGTTACCAACGTCTGAAACAGACTCTTGACACCTCCGGTCACGCAATCGAATAACAACACACAGCAGCATCAGCCGTCAGATCTGTGGATGTTTGTCTGTTTTCTGGGCCATTTCAGGCAACATGATCCTCCCTGTCAGACCAGTCCGCAGTGAGCCTTCAGTGTCTCAGGCCTCCCTGCCAAACTCTGATTCCCAACACGCTCTGATCCTCCGTAACAGCTCCTCAGACCTCTGAAACAGGAGCTCTTTCTCTTGTTACTGCCGAGATGGGCTGTTTTGACCCCTCTGGCTTCCCTGTCAGAGTTGTGAGTGACCAGTGTGGGTCATCCATACCTCCGCAAGGGTGTCACAGTGTCATGTTGCTAGGAAATGGCATATTACCACTGCCAATCATGTGGCACCCGCAGTAACTTGAGCGACTGTCAGGACCTTATCCTCAACACGTAAGGGAAGTGGCACTTTGGCTCTGATGCCTATCAGGATCCGATAAATGACATCCTGATAGGTTTGACTTTTCCCTTTGTGGAGAAAACATTTGCTGTCCTAGCCACCGATGTCACCCTTAGGGTGCAACATACTGTTAGACAAAATCCATACGCTCTAAAATAAGCAAACTATTGCTTTCAGGTGAGGCTGCATTTTCTGCAGCCATGAGAGACATGAGCTGGAGCTCTGTGGGCTGATCACAATCCACTGCCAACATTGTGGAAAATGAGACAGCCCAAGGTCATCAATCATTTCATTCTTCCTCGGGAGAAACCACTTAGTGTCAAACTGACGTTTGCATTATCATTCCACTATCTCATCACTTCTTGTCTTTCATGATTAGAACAATGTGAGGTGAGCATGAATTTTTATGGATTTTAAAGCATATTTTTGATTTTAACGGGACAACTTAAACCCAGGGTTCTGTTACAATTTCACCAAGTAAATATGCATTATTTGCATATGTGAATGGCTACATTAAACACAAATGATAATATCATTATAATTGTTATTGTATGTCAGTAACACTTTATCTAGGTTTGTAATAAGGTCACAATATTCTAACTTAACTGACACTAGAATGAAAGTGCTAGCAATTACTCTATACGCGAATTGGCGGTCCCCTGGAATCCATACTTTCTGACAGGTTGCTTCTTTTTTGATTAGTTGACAATACAGTGACAAATAAACAAAATCAGAAAACAAAATGTTCATCTTCAGTGTCATTTATTTAACAAAATATGACCTCCCTGTTCACTGGATATCACCACCAGGGGCTCCAATCAAATGTTTACAAAAAAATATCACATCTCAATTACATTAATTTGCTGTACAAATAAAAATCAAGAGAGTTTTGGGAGAGATGTGACTTGAACATTCACTCTAGAAGTATTAAAACAAAACATTTTTAATAACTATCACCTGGCCATTTAGAGATCTGCCTGGAGGATTGTAAAATGAGATTAGATTTATAAAGTAAACACAAGGGCCAGATTCTCAGTATAAAATAAATACAGTTTCTCAGTAGAAATAAACAAAATGTAGGAAACCCAAACAAATCATCACTAACCATGAGGCTGAATAAACAGTACGCGTGTTTGCTGTGTCAAGCTTACATGCATCTCTTACAAGGAGAAAGCGACAGTGGCCAGATTTCCACACAGTACTTCAGGTTATTGCCATCCCTGCCACACCACATTTTTCTGCACTAAATCATCACTTGCAACATGAACCCAGGACATCCAAGAGCTATTACACAGTGTCCAACCATCAATTTGCCAAGCCTGTGGGCCCCGAAAGTCACCTCAGGGCAGTCTGCCCCGTCTGTTGCAACAGTATCCAAGCAATGTGCAGACGTGCAACAGCCAGCATGTCCTCTGACCTTTAACTGTAGACCTAAGCTTGATTTAAATATCAGTTCTAGTAGACATTGTTGGAAAGTATGAGTAAGCTCTCAAGTCAAAATCCAGGCCACAAACTACCATTCCAGTTCCACTGGAATCCCCAGTCTTTGGACAAAAGAAGCAGCAGATTGCCAATTTTTAGGTACTTGAGGGTCAAAAATATGTTGGTAGCAAGTGGATCACTGGTAACCCAGGGCAGAGGCTGATCCCAGTCTCTGACCATAGAGCGCATAATGGGGATAGTAAGGAGCCGTGGTGGGCAGTGAGTGCAGGGAGATGGAGGACGGTCCTGGGGGCAGGTGGACTTTGCTGTAGGGGTGGTAGCGAGCTAATCCCAGACTTGGAGGAGGCCTGAGAGAGAGGGAGCCGGCCATGGAGGCTGGACTGCTTTGGTGGGGGAGATGAAGGTGACAAGAGGCTGGTCCAGAGGAGGACACTGGTGGGCAGGTAGACATTAGCTTGCTATCCATCCCTCCAGGCAGTGCTGTGTGTGTGCGTAGATGAGCCAGGAGCTCGTCTGAGGTGGCGAAGCGTTTATCACAAGGCCCCCCGGCTGACACCCAGTTACAGGCATGAGGCAGTGGGTCGTTGGGTAGCATGAAACCGTACGTGTACAGGGGATGAGACAAAGAGGATGACACACTGGATGACAAAGAATTGGGATGAAGGGAATGAAGGGGGTGAGAGGGATAAACCAATGGGAAACTTGATTTGAGGGTGGAGGAGGGGTCATGGATACACGAATTACAGTTGTTTCCACCAAGGTGGGACACACTGGGGTAACTCAGGCAGTAGGGGTCCCGGCATAACCCCTGCATGAAGGAGGGTGGAGAGGCACCTGTCAGTGGGCTGGAGCTCGGGTGTTTTCCTGGTACTCCTATACTTCCCACACCGAGGCTCGACTTAGTCGGGTCCAGTCCTGGCACAAACTGGGATGGGTAGCCTGCGTAGGCCCCCACGACTGATCCGTGGTAGCCCATGTTAGAGGGTGGCAGAGGAAAGAGGGGCTGACTTGTTTTGTAGGGAGATATGGGAGTAATATGTCCAGGGCCCAAGTTGGGTTGGACAGGTTGGGAATCTGCCTTGTCCCCCCCGTGGTTAGAACCACCCTCTGAACTTCCATTACTGCAGTTTGTGCTGGCACGAACATGGCTGGAATTTGCAAGTTGCGGACTCTCCGAGCTGCTCTTGTTTACCTCGGCGTCCTTTCTGCTGACACCGCTGTTGGGGCTGCCTTGCTCATGTACCGTGTCTGCACTTGGAGTCTGGGAGTGAGACGCCGGCTGTCCAGTGGGAGACTGGCTCTGTTTGTGCGGCTGTGCTGGCTGCTGCGAGTGTCCTGGTGGGGTGCCACTGCTTGCTCTGGGGCTGGGAGATGTGGCGTGGGCTGGAAATGATGCTTGGCCAGTGGATGAATTACTGTTGCTGCTAATGTTGCTGGGTACCCTGAATCCCACTTTATCAGAGCTGCCATTAGTGCTGCTGTTGGCGACACCGTCTCTGCGACATTCTCCACTTCCTTTGTTGTAGGGCTTGAAGCTGGATTTGTCCTCCAGGGAGGGGCGGTGCTCCCCAAGCTTCAGGCTTGAGATGGATGATCGGCTACTGGGCTCCTTTTCTCCCTGATTGCAGGAGGAGACCGAACCCAGCTTGGAGGAAGACGGAGGGTCTGGTTTACCGATCTGAGAGCAGGTTTGGGCCAACAGGGCAAGGGGGCTCTTTTTGGCATCCAGCTACAAGGAAATATATACGTTTTGGTTAGTTTTATGATCCCTTTACTGTTTTGTTTAAGGCAGTGTAAAAAAAAAAAGAAAGGAAAAAAAAGGGGTTTATGAGCACATACACTTAACATTTTAACCTACTCTGAAACATTCTGTATCACAGTTATGTTACTGAGTTAATTACATTGACAATCTTTGTTTTTCTTCTTTTTTTTTATTTAGTTGGATAACAGCTGAACCGTTCAACTGTACCATTATCATTATGCTGAGACAAGGTCAGTCTTCAAGTATACACGCCAGTCGTGGCATGAATCAATTGAGGACTTATTTTGCCTTAGCGATACAAAATAAGACGTTCTTTACGTTTCTAGAAGAACGGAGGAAGATCTCACCTCAAAAAATGTTTTCCTTAATTCCTAAAATGTCGTGTGATGGGTATGCCTCTTAATTTGTTCAGTGTTAAATCGCTGGACAAATTTTAATCGCAACGTGGCTGCCCAAAACTGTTATTGTCGGAGTTTTCACTTATTGTTTTCTCGGGTTTTTTTTTTTTTCGTCGCACATACAGCGGACTATATTTATTTCAGCAAGACGAAAACACGACACGTTAACGCGGTACTTTGAGCGCCGTTGCTTCGGTCAACACAAAAAAACGACATTTCCGACAATATTTACCTCAATGCTCACTGGTGCGGACGTCAGCGGCTGTAAATACTCCGGGTGAAGCAAGTGGCTCGTGTGCGCGGTCAACATCTTGATAACTCGAATTGGAAGTCTTCTCGCCTGTCGCACGGGGTCCAGAGGGATCAGAGAGGAGCCCGCGGCACCAGGACCGGACTTCGAACTGTCAGTGCCACCGGAGAGATCGACCCGTTTGCTTTCTGGATGCGCCACCAAAGGGAAATCTTTCATTGGAGAGCGAGCGCTGCGTTTAGGAATAAGATACTGTAGTCCAAAATAAAACTCTGGTGCTTAAACGCCGCCGTAATCCATGGACACAGCATTTACTCTCACGACGACCTCCAAAGTCCCCCAGCACGTAGTCAAGTCCGACGCGCTATTTATTCTGACGCATCTCCTCCATCTCCAAACTCCCGCTCCTGTTGGGGTTTTCACTGACGCACCACAAAAAAACAGCGCACGGCGCTGGCTGGGTCACCGAATAAAATGGCAGACGGAAAAAAGACGACGGACCGAGCTTGAGGGTGGGCGCGGGAGGGAAAAGTCAGCTCCGTGTCGGCGCTCCGCACTCCGCCCGCTCACTGATCTCACCAACACGGACACTTCAAAGTGAGCTTGCCGCTGTCCGCCACTGGGTGTTCGCATCGGTAATGAGGTGGGTCGGAGCAGCGGCCGGAGGGGCGGGGCTTAGCGAGCTCAGAGCTGGAGGGGCGGGGATTAGCGGACGGAAAGGCGGGGTATCGGTGCCAACACCGCCAACGCGGTCAGCCGCCCGGGGACCACGCCCTCGCTAGGGGGCGCCACCGCCAACTCAGCCACACACTCAGTTACGTCACGGAAATTAAAGCAATTAAAACTGGAATTTACATATGACTTAGGCTTTAACGAGATCCTATAATAACTATTCTCAGATGAAGAGGTCAGGTTATACTGTAATCCTTATTGTTAGCATAGTGATATACGTGTGCTTAGAGAAGAAAGGTAGTAATGGATAAAGAGAATTAATAAGATATTAACTTAATTTCTCTGGTTACCCCGGTGTTCCTTAGCAATACACAGCTCGACCTCAAGGCTAAATTTGTAGATGTGACATTCGGCATCTGAGATATGTGCAATATGTGACAGGTAATGTAGCAACTGGAAATGGTGATTTATTATGAGGGTCATAGGTTAACGCCCAGTCATGGGTATGGAGGACAGGTTAGTGTGTGCACTTGTATTGGTGCATGAATTGAAATTGCAATGGAAAACGCAAACAAAGCAACAAAGCAAAAATCGATCCATCATCTAATACAGATGTATGCTTTGAACACAGAGGCATGTCAACAACAGTAACACATCCCTCTCTAGCCATTTTTTCTTTCTTAGTTTGTTTGTTTGTTTGTTTGTTTTTTACCCCAGTAATATATTCAGGCAAAAAGACACAGAATAAGTGTAAAATCCCAATTCAGAGCAAAAAGTGGTCCAAGTGTAAAGCTGAAAAAACAGTGAAGCATTTTGGCTGCTACTCAAAGAGCAGTACAATGAGCACAGCATTGCAAATCATGCTATATTTGTCGACTCTTATGTTGCACAAAGCTCGTATTAAAACTAAAACTGCACTTTTGTAAGTGTGATAAAGCAAATGGTGCAGTCTACGGAGCAGTGGAAAAAAGCTTACAAGGCCATGAGTCATCGTTCCTCTGCTGTCAGCAGGCAGAGGACTACATGCAAGGGCAACCACCAAAGACTGCTTCGTGCACAAGAGTTATGGAGGAAAGGGTTACGATGGCTGTAGCAGTGACGAGCTACACAATAATCCTGCTGCCGGTTATTTCCATAAACTTCTGACCCCTATATTTACTCGAGACAAACTTAGAGTTTCCTGATCAGGATTCCAACCTCCTGCCCTCACGGTAGCCAAACATTAGCAGACAAAAAGGGCCTGTCAATAATGTCATCAACGCGGACCACAAAGAGAGAGATATGGAACCTTAAACGTGACCACAAATGGTTGCAAACCCTTGTCTATAATTATGCCAAAGGTATGTGTGCGTCTTTGTGTGTGTGTGTGTGTGTATGTGCTGTTCTTTTGTAACATCGGCAGGTCCCGCCAGTATGTCTAACCGATACTTTTGCCAAGTAAGGGGTAGTGACGAAAACGCAACACAGCAGGTGTAACTAATAAAATGGCTACAACAAAGGTAGGCTGCACCTGTTATGTCACTTAAAAATTCATACATATGCGTGCACCCTCTCATGCACACACACGAACAAAAAACATATTCTATTATACACATACCTGCAAAATGACTGAATGATCCAGTAGTATGGACCTCATTTGCTTGTATCTAAAAGAATTTTGGGTGTATTTTAAATGGATCTATGGAAAGCAACATGTAATGTCACAAATTTGGCTTCCCAGCAACTCTCCTTTCATTACCACAGTAATCAATACACCATATGAGACATGTCAAGCCCAGAGTCTATTTTCTTTTATACTTTCACACCATTTTTTTAATCAGTCAAGAAAAAATAGATAAAGACGGATTGCCTCTGTATTAATGGTTCTATAAATCTGGAATGTTAATGACTTTATTGCATTACCACCAGCTGACTGACTTTGCAATGAGCTAATTTTGTTAACCTAATTATACAATGAATTGGTTAAAGTACTTAAAAATTACGGCTGACAAGAACTATTAGAGACAGCCCAAAATAGGCAGAGTCGGCAGGGTTTTGATTCCCTGAATCCTTTGCAGCCTCAATTGAGCTTCAAATCTTCCCTAATCCTTCATAACCTGTGGGCAAAAGGCTGCATAATGTGAATAAGCTGATGAATATTTGTACACCCCTTACAGTGTCCTCCTTAATCTTCAAAAGCAATAGTTCAAATGGGATTAGAGGAGAGTGGCTAGTAAATTAATACTTTTGCAAAGGCACAATGTTTGCTCCTGTCTCCAAAAGCACTGAAACAATAATCAAATATCTTTCATACGTCGTCGTGTGTACCTTAAAGGATCCAAGAACAGCATGAAGTCAGTGTTGAAAAAAGATTGGGTATAAGTAACTGTCGTGTTGACCTTATGGCCCAGACAGCAGAGCGGCAACTCGCAGCCATCCATCAGGGTCTCATTTGAGATAAGACGCAGAGAGTGGGAGACACAACTCATTGGGGAACAAGGTCAGCGTCCACACAATGCTGTGGACAAGCAAACAGAAACAGCAGCTGCTCGTTGCTGTAGTCTCTTTGCCGAAGGCTATTTCTAGCGCGTAGGCCCACAGCTAACATTATTCATAAGTACAAAAAAACAGTCAACCTGTGTGCCGTGTCCTTGATTTACAAGAGATGATTACATTTCAAAACATGGGTTCCTCATGAGCTGAGTAAACACACAAAATATCTCAGATCGCATCATGGTTATTTATACTGGCGCAAGATTACGTGCAACGTCAAAAGCAAGGTTAGGGAGAAAAATCTTTCCTTAAGAAAATGCAGAAGCATTAGTTAGAGGCATGTCTTTAGCACATTGTAATCGCAGAGCAAAGCTTCCCCCACTCCATGTAGGTTAGACAATTACCAAATAGACGCTGGTCAGAACCCCTACAAGACTTCCTGCACTCCACAAAGGACCACCACAATTCATGGATATCAGAACTGATGGTTACCAATGAGATATTTGGTCATTAGGTTCAATCTGTTGGACTCTACGCTGTTGTTTCCAGGACCATTTGCTGTTTTTCTTTGTGTAGTGGATAGTATGTGAGCAGCTTTTGCAACACAGAGACTCTGAGCTCACAACAATGTTTGACCTAATCGGACAAAAGGTTACAGGTGCTGCTGTGACCCAGTATGACCCATCGCAGGGACACACACACATGTACACAACTCGCAGGTGTGGAGGTTTTCAAGATGATGGATAATAACAGGAGAACAGTCCGGAGGGGGGGTGGAGGGACTGATACAGAAAGGGAGGACAAGTGGAGAGAAGCCAAGGAAGGACAAACACTGTGTGAGAGGCCTCGACAAACAATGGGGGTCTCTTCTCATCAGCCGCTCACACGTTGCCTTGAAGTCGGTTATTAACGGCAGTGGCGTATCGTCTGCCAACCGTTACTGTTTCCTGTTGTTGTTAACCCGACACAAGTTTCCTCTTGCCGCCTTATCGTAAAGACATAATCAAAGCAGTAACACATGGCAAAACAATGGAGGAGAATTGGATGAATTAATATGGGTTCTCGGGGCTCAGCAGACATGTTGTTTGTGCTGTACTAAAAGGCAAAGGCGGAAGATTTATGGTCCATTCATTTTTCTCTTTGATGTCCAGATCGGTGTGGCAGTTTATAACCCCGACTGAGGAAGGGGGGTAGTTAGGTGTGTTTTGAACCATGAACTCCAGGTGTGTCCTTAGCTACCAGGATTTTATTACTGTCTCCACCGAAAATGACTTACACACCGAGCGTACGCGAGTGTCGCATTCCTGCGTGTACGCGCATCATGTAAACAGTCATGCAAAGATCCTTTGCGCCATTGCAATAAGTACCAGAAAGTGAGCGATTAAGTCCTGTTTATTTATTTGTATTTATCTGCCGCACTAATACATGGTGCAAACATGCATGGGTTGTTGGAATTTTGAAGCCTCTCATTTGCATTTTTTAACATCCCAGCAGCTCATCCATGCAGACGTGTCAGTGGATGACAGCCTTCACTTAGCGTCTTAGTTAATGCCTCAAATTTGCCCACCTGTCCAAATGACATCTCAACAACCACTTTTGCCCTCGAATATTCAAATCACCCTGGCTTTTCTGTCGTGTTTGAGCGAATTCGCACACACGCTCTCACATGCATGGACTCACAAAAACCCAAAAGACACAAAAACACACACACTTTCTCAATCCCACAGATGCATTTTTCATGTCTTGTGGGTGGAAGGATCCGGAGAGATCATGCTGCCAGAGGACGCCAGTCTGCAATCAGATTGGACTGTGCTGTTCAGTGAAATTTCATCTGACATCAAAGATGTTTTTTCACACCCCTCGAGATTTGGCTTTTTATAGAGTATCCTCCTCCAAAAACCCAGATCTGCCTGCTGGCTACTGCTCACTCTGAAATCAAAAGGGTTCTTGTCTCAAATGCAAAGCGTTGTTTAAGAAAAGTCAAAAACATTTTTCTACCTAAATATCACAACAATCAGGACATTCACTTTTGACGGGTAAGGCATATGTAATAAGTATACATTTTCTTCAACACATACATAGTATGTATACCAAAACAAGTGGCCACAGTAGAAATTGCATTCTTGATTTACAGCAAAATGTTAATCAATTGCAAATGTCACAATCTACTGAATAAATATGCACTGGAAGAGTAATAGTGTTGCCCCGAAACAGCATCTTTGGTGGTACGATCCACAAAATGCCACATGCATGTCAGCAATTCAGCATCCATCCAGTAAATAGCTACAGATTGACATTCACCCTTTCTGTTGCTGGTGGAGTAAAAATTACTTTAACTCTTTAGGGCAAACATGGACATTCTTGACTGGTGCACAGAAATTGATTGTGTCTACTTGGCCCTGGAGGTGCTAAACAAACCTCTCCATTGCTCCCCTGTAGCCTTCACTCTGCACAGTAGCAAGGCAATCGTTTAACATCGATCCTCTCTGTTTGAAAGACTTAAACAGATGGAAAGAAGAGGCCGTGCTTATCATAATTGTCAGCAAGGCACGGTTCTTGCCTCAGAATTATTTGAATGGTGATTGCTTCGGAAATGTTCTCCTGAGGGGCTTACGAGCGGCTGTGCTGACAGAAATTGTACACAAAACAAAACATTTCTCCTTTCACGAGGGAACGAAGACGAGATTAGTTTCAATAAAATACAAGGGAGTTGTCGGGTTGTTGATTGTGTTTTAGCATTTAATTCTATTGGAAATTATCCTTCAATTATATGTTGACAAGGCTGAATTTACCTCAGATACAAATAGCTGTTAAGTAATAAGTAATGATATTTCTTCATCAACCCACCCTGACTGAAATCAGCCTGAGTGCCTTTGGTGGTTGTGAATTTACTCAGCAACATTATTTACCTTCACTGAGAATATAGAAAAAGATAAATTCTGTCCATGTCTACAGTCCTGCCTGTCTTTACACCCATAGATCTGTTGTTCATCAACAAAAGCTGCAGTAGGATATGATGTTAAATACGAGCTGTCCGGCGCTAAAAATGGCCTCTCTGCATGAGCAGAGCTATTCTTTATTTCCCACAGGTTCTCTGTGTTAATAATAGGATAGGGGGCCACACAGAAGTCGATTGCTATCATACTGGATGCCCATTAATCCTGAGCCTGTCTCTAAAATCAAAGAAGGAGCAGTTAGCCGTTACACAGCATCGGACCTGGATCTATGTCACCCATTGATCCTCTCTGTTCAATAAGTTACTTTGATAGAAAACCTAGTGGGTTAGTTAAACAGAGCGACGGAGAGAAAAACCTGAGGAGGGAAAAAGCAAGCGGGGGGCCACAGTTCTTTACTCTCATACACATCCGCGCTCTGACGGCTTTATTTACTTAACCCATGGCGCAACCCTTATTCATAAACGTCAGGAAAGACAGATCTTCGTGCGGCCAGTGGAAACCCAAATGATATGCAAGCACTTTCAGCGCTACCTAACGCAGCCCGTTTGTTGTGTGCCTACGGCCACATAATCACCGGTCAGCAGCCGCCACCTCAACCCAAACTGCATCATTAAACAAGGACAGATGCATTTCGGCTCTCGTCCCACATCTGTCATCGCTGGGCGCTCACCGCACGCCTCCTCTCCTCCGCCTCAAGACATGCCAGCAAAGCAGACAAAGTCTGTCATAACACTTGACTTGTGGTTCAACACGCTATGGCAACACTGGAAGGTGGTAAATGAGATTGCGCTCTGTATTTGTGTTCGTGTCTTTGCAAATAAATCAAATCAGGATGCAGGCACGCTTGCACGGGTTTGAAGACGTAAAATCAAATGAGACTGCCTTGGTGTGCTGCTGTGCAAAGGGATGCCTTGGGAATAGTTTAATGTTTGATTCTGGTTGGACACGACCATAGAGGGGCTTACAGCTAACGTTCCCGCAGGCGCGAGTGTCCGATTTCGGGCTTGTCTGCAAGTGTTGACCGTGGGAGAAAGCCGAGACAGATGAGGGCAGCCATTTTGTGTCTGTCAGTCACAAAGGGAGGAGAGAAAGGGCTGTTGTCAAACCACTTGTCAGGCTTTGATGTTACAAAGGACAGAGGAGCTCAATTAAAAGCCCATTATTGTGTAAGTAAATCAACGCCTATCAGCCATGCCACCTCAAACAAATGATCCTCACGCAGCTCCACCAGCCTAATGTACTTTTACACGCGATATTTGCCTGCAGAGAACGAGATAAAGGACGAGATCTGCGCCACTGCAGACTGCAGAATTGGAAATAAATACTGGCTGCTGCGGTGGAACGAGATGAGGAATGATTTCAGATTAGAGCAGTGTTTTGTCTTCGCATGGTGATTACGCAATCTCATCCAGCTGTACGTTTTATGGCACGTTTGTGCTAATTCTGGACATGACACCACATTCCTAAAGCCAAAATGTAAAGCGTCATGAATTATTCTGTTGATCACGACGCATACCTCCCTTTTAGTTTGTGATGACAAAGTACTCTACTTAGGAAGTTAGATTGAAATGTCTGGGGTGTAATTTATCTCCCTAGGATGAATACATGAATGTGAAGTAGTGCCATATTTCACAACAACCAACCCCCACAACCCTCCCTGCTCCCCCAATAGAATATTATTACTGCTGCCCCAGAAAGTTGCCGAGGGAACCGTTTTTCACCTGAACAAGCATTACGGTGTCATGTTGAACATTATTCACCGCGTGCAGAGCGGTCTGACACCCGTGAAATATTCTCTCTGCTGACCTCAGATTCTGCTGAACTAGGACAGTCTCCCCTCCAGCACGTATTTGAGGCAACTTTAGAGGGTGAGATGATATCACGATTTCCCCAAAAATCCAAAATAACACTTCCTTGTTTTCAGATAAGTCTTAATAGGGTGGAGATATGGACTGTGGAAGATATTTTTGACTGTTCCTCCTGTCTTTCCCAAGTTCACCACTTATTCACATCACCCACTTTCTACATAGTGCAGCGACTAATAGTCCATATCTATTATTATAAGCACAATAACGACGTTGTTGTTGTTGCTCCTTTCTGCTGGGCATTGCTCACCAGTCCCGAGACACTGATATCATACTGTACCTGGGCAGTTTAACACAGCAGAGTGTTTGTGTACCTTTGTATTTGCCCTTTTCCATGCAAATACCCAATAACAGATCTTGTCAGTTGGTACATTTTACGTGAAAATGCTGCACAGTTAAAATGGGATAGAATGAATTCCAGTGCATTGCAGAAAACACTGTAGCGATGCTAGTTTCATTCTCAAAATTGCACAATGCTAAAATCTGGATTCCGGTAGAGGGGATGATATTTTCTGTAAACACTGAAGATGCAAATTAAATATCTACAGAACAAAGACTGACAAAGACTCTCAAACTAAAAGGTTACCCCATCAAACACAACTGACTTCATACCCGCTTTAGCACCCGTTCAGAACTCAAGAAATGATCATGTTGACAAGATTACAGGGCTCTCATGCAGTTTCAGCAGCCTCACGATGAAGCTTGGCCCACCCACGGAATGCCACTGACTGACACAAATTAAAGAAACTTCCTGAACAGAGACTCTCGAATTGTGTGTCAGAATCAGAAACACCACCTCACACACATACCGGTTGTGACAAAGCCTTTGGGTGTCACGGTGAAGGCACGGCGGCTTTGTGCATCTTGAAGCGTAATGCATGTGCGTGAGACTTTGTGTGCTAACGCGAGTGGCGACGACAGCGAGTTGTACGGCCCATTGTCACGAGGATATCACAGCAAGAACTAAAGGCAGATTCTTCCACTGTCATCTCTGATAAATGGCTTTCAGAACAGCACTGGGCGTATATTATATCACATGTAAGGTACGCACATTTCTTGGGCCATAACTCTTCATCTTTTCCTGAAAAAAAAAAAAAGAATGGCATTGTATATTCCCCAACCCCTGACACATTTATAGGTCCTCCCCATAGTATAAACTCGGTGATTGCTATTTCAAAGTACCTTGTCAGGCTGAGTACCGAGCACTGCCAGCTGTCTGGGCTCCCTTGGCTGAGGGTGGGAGAGTTTGAGCGAGAGAGACAGCGAGACGGAGAGAGAGAGGGTGAATGAGAGAGTTATGGCCTTTGCTAAGTTGAGTGCCTATTAAAAAACCCTCTCTTGCGACTCCAGATTTATGGTGTTTGCGCTTGCTGCTGGTAAAATCCAAGCCACGGCTGGCCGAGACGCTTCGTTCCAAAGAACCGGCGGGGGAGAGAAAAATGAAAAGAACTCCAAGGGCTCAGAGAACTGAGTCCATCCAAAGTGGAGGCAGTTATATTTTATGCATGTACTCACAAATGAAATGTATTAATCGTAACATGAACAAATGCAACTGTCCACGTTATCAGCCGACACCCACTCAACCCTCTCTCCTTTGTGTCTTTTGTATTTCTTGCGATTGTCTTTTTGGGAAAACCTCTTCTGTTTGCTTTGTCAAAGTCTGTTTGTCTGTCGAAGTGAAGGCGAATTACTTTGGTGTTTATCCTAGATATTTCTGAAGATGACAGCAGCTTGCCTGAAGTCAAACACTTCACATTTGCACATGCGCTCTAGAGCAGCACATGCTCATGGAGCTCCCCCACATCACTCCCCCTAGCCCCCCTTGCCACCGTCACAAAGCCTGGATCTTTCATTGTAGATTCCAAACAGTTCTTGCTGCTGTCCTTGGTTACTTCACCACATTGCTCATTGAAGACACACTTTGCCCAGCACCTTCAAATGCTAAAATCTATTCATCGCACATCAAGTGTGACTGGGAAATGATCAACATCTCTGATGTTATTCCTTACATGCAAAGCAAATAACCAACTCCCTCTCTCTCTAGCTGTCACTCTCTCTGTCTCTCTCTCTCTCTGTCTCTCTCTCTCTCTCTCTCTTGTTTTTTTTTTAATCTGTCTTAACATTATCTCCAGTGTGGAAGAGCAGACGTCAGAGGGGGCATAGACACAGGCTGTGATCTAGAACAACGTGTAAATGGGTAAAATCATCAAATAAAATTAGGCTGCCACCCAGAGCACGCAGAGGAATATTATTTTGACACTTTGTCACCCTCGGGGGGAAATGGACCTTGTTTGATGTGTGATCCGCCAAGGCTTGCACTGGCTGGCAGATTTTATCAGCAAACAAGACAGGCGAGCGGAGCGCAGACTAAATAAAAGAGGGTGAATGATAAAAATGTCAAGGATTATCTTCACTTTGCGGAGCGCTGTGATGTCGTATCAAAACGGATTTGGTGGAAATGATTTGGCAGGAAGAGAAATGACGACAGGAGGGGGTAGGCAAGATACAACAAGAAGGGGCTGTGTCTCTGTGTGTGTTTGTGTGGAGGTCGCTTTGACAATCCAAATTGCTTGATTTCCCATTTTGCCAGTCCTTACAAAAATCTCATTATAGAAAGAAATGTCAAGAGCGCAGTCACAGATATGTTAACCGGGAGGAATAAATTACTGCCGCATAAGGCCGCATCCAGTTTTACTCCTTGTTGTTCATCTTACAAAAGAAATGCAAAACAATTCAGCAGGCACAGCCAGTGAAGAAACAAAATTCCAGCCCCGTTTCAACTGTGGACTTCAAGAACAACAAATTCTTGTTTTGACCTCGCATCCCATGATTGGAAACCTTGGAAAAGTTTCCTCGCTGAGGATAAATCAAAGCTGTGTCTGTGTGTCTCCCTCCAACAGAGAAAGCATTTGTTTCAAGCAGCTCTATCCAGGGATCAGGCCTCGTCTCTGTCCCAGCAGCAGCAGCAGCAGCAGCAGCAGCAGCAGCAGCAGCGCCACGGTCATCTTTCTGACACGCAGACAAATGGGGATGCTGCCATACGTACGTCTACCCATGTGGAGGTTACACAGGGTATTGCCTGGTGGCATCAGTAAAGGTGTCACTGTTTACTCCAGGTGGCTGAATCCAGGACCTGCTGGCTGGAAACAACAACAACAACAAAATTCTAAGTGTTTCTTTTCATCCCTAACTTTTCATTGCAATTATTGTTCATTCTCCAATAACATTTTACCATTATGAGAGAAAAAAAGTCTTATACTCCAGCAGAGCTCAGCTCCTACAGGGTTAAGACGACAGCGGGATGGGATGGGATGTGAAAGGTTGAAAGGGATTGTGCGATTATTGTTTTGCCACTGCTGTGCGAGCAGCCTAAGGACTGTCATTTCGCTGTCACCCTGCCACTTAACACTGAACGCCATTTCCCCCGCCCTCTGACTGTCCGTCATGTTGTCACAAAGTCTGACAGAGAGGATTAGAGCTTGAGACAGAGAGATTTGTGTGCATATCTCTGCATGCGTGTGTGATTACTCCCAGGCAGCTTTGTAGTCTTCACCCATCACGGCCCACATTTGTTTCATACAGGCCCCGAGGCAAATTGGCGGGTTTCAGGTAATGTGTGCCGGTGTGTGTGTGTCTGTGTGTCACGCCACTCTTGTCATTTACGCTTCACCGCACCCAAACTGCTTGTGGATTATCACTGTCATCACCTGAGAGGAATGCAACACAGACTCATTCTGTCATGTTTGCTGTTTTGATCTTTGAAGTACGACACGGTCTTATCGGCAAACCTGGGAGACTGGAATTCTGCTCGTCTGGGTCGAGGCAGAAGTTGTGCTAAGAAGCGGAATTTTCAAGGATCCTGGCTTGTTTTTGTTGGGCTTTGTCTGTTCTTTTTCCGCCGCCCTGCCTTCATCTCGCTCTTGTTCAATCAGCCATCCTGAGGCTACTGAAGGACACGTACAGTGCAAGCCCTGACAAAAAAAAAAAAAAAAGGAGGGCTGAGAAAGGAAAACAAAGCAGGGAGAAGAAGGCGCCGACACACTGAGCAGAGGTGGAGCCTTTGAAGTGGAGATGGCAAAAGGAAGAAAAGTGTGTTAAGTCACACCTTTCACTTACTGTGGAGAAATGAAGCCGAGAGGCTGCTTTTATTCCCTTTATCCCCCTTGTGGCATCTGGAATAATCATCTCCACTCTGCTTTGGTCTTTTTGACAAAAATACATTTTTCTCAGTGTTTTTTGGACAGTCAACGTTCACCCCAATGTATCGTGTGTCTCACTGTAGAACAGCATTTTGAACTGACATCACTCTGAAAACAACAGGTGATGACAGAGACTCACAGGCTGTAAGTTATTAGGCATTACAGGAAAGACAAGATTGGATCCATGGAGCCACAGACTGAGCTGCATAAGCAATAGGGTCAAGTAAGCTGTGACTGAAACCCCTCAAATGTTTTAGGACGCATTCTTGACTACTGAACTCGTGACAGCAGACTGATATTTTGAGCGAGCTCATGATTGGGTGACTGCTTTCTCCAAAAAAAACTAAACAAAACAAAATAAAAGTCACACAACAACAACAGGAAAGAAAAATTCAAGTGCAGCTTAGTGGCATGTGGAGTTGGACTTGCAATTTTGTAGAGGCAGAGGCAGCTGACGTCAAAGCGAGCTGATGACGCACAGCCAAAGGGATGCAGACGTGTTTGGCACCTCTGCCAGCAGGAACGTTGTCAGTTAGCATTTATACGGAAGCACACAGACAAACGAGATATTAAACATTCAATCAGTGCGTGTGCTGCAAAAATTACCATGACACCATTCTGTCAAAGTGTGGAGAGAATGTGCGAGACCAACGGCGGTGATGAAACACTTAGAAGAGACGCTCTCTTAACAAACTAACAGTAGAGTGCAATGTAACGCACAATGTGTGAAGGGACACAGAGAGATCAACAAGGGGGCTTAGAGGGGTCGAGCATGTTGACCAGATACCGTGAGGTTGCTGGTTTGAGCCCAGGCTCCTCTGATTAATCTCTAGCGTCAAAGTGTCCATGAGCAAGATACTGACGGATCCGATACAAGAAGTACCGGTAGTTTCCCACAGGATCATTATGGACTTAGTACATTGTGAAAACTCGTCTTTACAAGCGTCCTCCTGTCTTTCAGCTCTAGTTTCTCCTCTGTCCTCTATCCGCACCCCTCTCTCTCTCTCTCCCTCGTCCCAAGCTGCCCTGCCGTCCAGGCAGCACTTCAGTAAACAAAAGCCCAGAGAGCAAACTGCTTTGGAATGGCTGCGTCCTGCTGGTAGGATCTGAGCTGGCTGTTTATACAGGGGCTTGTCAGCTGTTACCACTGGGATGCTGCAGCATGTGGAAACAGTAGGGAGAGTCGGCCTTTGATGCCTCTCCCACTCGCCTCTCCCTCTCCGCTCCTCTGTTTTTCCCTTTGATGGAGTTCTGTGAAGTGTTCTTCAGCAACAGGAGGCCGACATATCAACACCCACAGTCGAGAGGAGAGACGAACACACACGCGGCTCGCAGCACATCTCGCCGCACGCGTTTCAGGCCATGTTTGTGTGTGCGCGTGCATCCGTGTGTGTGTGTGTGTGTGTATATATATAAGCCACAGCTCCCTCTTGCAGGGGTCGATATCACTCCTCTGCAGCTTTAAAAGATAAGATGGCTTTTGGAGATTTTTTTTTTTTTGGTCAAAGTTACTCAACCCCTCAGCTGCATTTTTATGTCTCTGTGAAAAGAGAAATAGTTCTTTCTCACAGCAGACGCTCATACTTGTCAAGCACAGGTGTAACTAATAATGATGATGGCTGCATTGTACTTATCTGAGCCAGACTCTGGGCTGCGGTATTGTGCACGCCGAATCGGAAAATGGCTCGCTGATAAAAACAAAATGGGGCCCGGCCATTATCGGTGCGATCAGCCGCACCAATACTTTTTGGGCTCCGATATCTGTCAGCATGTGTCCGTGCAGCCTGTGCACTGATGAAACACCGATGGTGGAGTGTGGCGTCGTTTAAGCCCGACTGCATCTATCAGCGAAAAATATCAAGGCGAATGACTGTACAATCTCAAGTATCCCCCCAACAGAGAGTGCAGAAATACACTCAGTGATTGGACAGTATGACCATTTTCACGTCATCAAAACAAGAATAAATCCTCACTTGCCTGGCTAGCGGTGTTGTTTCGATGTAGTGGTTGTTGCCTTTGCAAGTCCCAATCAGGAAAATCTGGCCGCAGGGGGCTGGAGGGGAGGAGGGACTAGCAACAAAACGACAAGAGAGGCAAAAACAAAGCACAAAGTCAGACAGCTAAGCAGCAAAAGACAAAGTAACACAAACAGCAGGCAAGGATTTCACAGACGTCTGTGAGGCTTGATCCAACCTGGCCCGTCTAATCTTCATTCACCATCGTCCAGGTGGAGGAGGGGCGCTGCTTTTCACTCTCTGTCGTAATCTCAGCGTGACAGGGTTTAGAAATGGGACGGTTTGATTTATAATGCGATGAGAGCAAAACTTTCTACCAAACCCTGAGCACGTTTCGTCTGACGAGGTGAAAGACGAAACGTGTTTATCTCTCTCTCTTCCCAGTTAAACCGCAATTTATCTACTGCTGGTTGATTAACTTAACTCTCGCCTCTTTTAGAATTCGGTGATGATTAGGGTATTGTGAGAGAAAATAAGGTAATAAGAAAATAAGGGCTGCTACTGCCATGCTATCAAATTTTATGACGATTCCTGTGTTACATGGGACTGAAACGACTCCAAATCGTCCTTTTGATATCTAGCTGGAGGACTCCATTGTGTACTTGCACCAACAAGTTTTATGATGCAGATCTTATTAGAGATTAGGTGGTTAGAAAAAGACTCTATGATATATTAGTGTGAGAGAGTCCTGCAGGCATACCAGGATAAAAGCACCGGATACCATCATTAGCTATGATTCATAGGCTGTGTTTGTATTTTCCTCCGAGTTTCAAAGCAAAGTCTTTATGTGATTTCAACCGTGCGCAGGATGATAAAAGAGGAACCGACAGGACGGTACATTATTACGCAGCGGAATATAGAACATGATGATCGGAAGTAACAAAACATAAACTGGCGCGGACAAGAACTCAAAGTCCGTTTTAGCCGCTGCTCATGAATGGCTTCTCCTCATGAGCCTTGCCATTATGTGGTCATGAGACATGAAAATTATGGACATTATCAATTTATGTAATGAAAGAAAATTGGCAGGACTGAAAATGTCACAAGACGCAGCGGGGGTGGCTGGAAAATTGACAATTTGTACAGTTCCCTCTTGTGTGTGAGTGTATATCCAAGTGAGTGTGTGTGTGTGTGGAGGGGGCGAGGGGCCTTCAGGGGGAAATTCAGAGGGTACCACTTGTACCATACATGGGAGGGAGAGTTCGTCTGACAGGGGTCAAAACTGTTCTGTCAGCAGCGGTGTGGTTTTAATTTGACATATTAATACAAGCTGCCAGCACCAATAGCTGAGGTCAAACAGAGAGCAGCGCCAGATCAGAGCCATATGCTTCCCGCTTTGTGGCGCTTCATAACTTCAGCGCCTCTCATAAAACATTTAATTGGGCTTTGAATGGAGCATCGCTGAGTGTGTTTATAAATCAGATCTCAGTCCAGGTTTTTCATCTCTCTGTAAAGCTGCGAGCGACATATTGAGGAGCGCCGCGTCTCTCCTGCAGCACACGGAGGAGCCCTCTGCTTCCAGCTCCACATCACAGATGCTGCCTGGTCGGCATGTCCGTGTTGTGATCCGTAGGTCAACTACCCATTTTAGTGACCTCCCGCCGAGGGCCGAGGGCCACAAATTCAATCTTGTTCGTACAAGACGAGGCTGTGACGGTTGATGGAGAGTCACAGTGGCATGTACAGTCAAAATGTATTCTGCTGATGTTGATTTTTTATTCCATTAGGGTGTTCATATATTGACTTTTCTTTCTATCTTCTGGCATGATTAATTTGTAGGGGCGATTGTGAGGACAGCCAAGCTCTTCTCACAGCACTCTGACTGTAATATTTTTGGATCCTCTTGCAGAACTCGGAGTTACTCAACTATTTCATGGATGTTGTCTGAGTTTGCCTCAGTGCTTCAAGATTAGGTAACACTAGGTAGCACAAACACCCAACCACCAACATCAGAGTGTGTTTTACTTTGTTACACAGTCATCATCCCTTTGCGGCTGCTGTCTTGTGGCTCACTTACACTGACATGGATTTCTTGGAAGAACCAAGGCCCCTCAACACAGAAGCGCGGTTCTCAGACTCTCTGCAAAGCTTTGGTTATGCAACTCGGACAAATTAAAAGATGGTGTCTCATCGTTTCAGCATGAACATTTAAAAAAAGCTTTGCAAAATATGCTGATATGTCACACGTGGATTGTTGTTCTTTTTACTCAGTTTTAATTGCTTGTTTGGCTTTAAGTTTCCTTTCTTTAACCCCACGAGCAGACACGTCCAAATGCTTTGTTAGAGGAGCTGCTGTGGTGCAGATTTCAGGTTTGCAGACTTCAGCTGTGTTGTCAGGCACATGCTTTTATTTTGTGCCAGGGTATTCGTACCTGATGAAGGCCTGAACATGAGCAGGAGTGAAATTGGTGAAAATTGTGGATTAATGTGCAAGGACTTGGTAAGAGCCAACAATACCTTTGCAATAATGAGTATTATCTTTGCACATTTATGCATTTAAATATTCAGCTCTGAAATGTTATGACCATTTGGGCAGCTAACCAACCAGTGAGCTGATATCACATGATGGTGCGCTGTCATAAGAAAAAGGTCATTTCCTTTTTGGTGAATAATAGAAATGCTCGGATAATGGTGCTGTGTAAATTACGGCTTGGTGTGAAATATTAATCTGTGCAGCTGTGATCGTCCTTTAGAAGCACCGATAGAAACAGAGGAGTCTGAGGTGATGTCGTCTTCTGATGCAGATATATGGGACTTTGGAAATGAACTTTTCACCCAGAGACAAGCCGAGTGGAGCTCAGCTGCGGCCCTGAGCAGCTGTCCCATCTGGCCGGGGAACACGCAGCCAGCTTATGGTTTGTGTTAGGAAACTGCTGTCTCAAACAACTTCAATCTCCACACATTTTGACTCTCTCGGCAGTGACGCTTTTCCAAGGACACAAGTCTAAAACAAAAAAACAAAAAAAGAAAAAGAAAAAATCCCATATGTGAGATTTCAACTACTGAATGTTGTCATTGTTACATCATTAATGTTTTCCTTCCCTGGAAATGCTCGGGATAATTAGACATCGCAGTAATCGTCTGTTTTAGTAAGGAAATGTGGAATTATTGTGTCATTAGTGTACTGACAGTGAAATTGCTCTTTGGAGCTGCAGCCCTCCCCATAACCCCCCCCAATTCCCCTATACAATGAGATGGATCTCTGAAACAGACAGTAAAAAATGGGGCGATGAGGTGGGAGGTGCAGACGGAGATCTGACTAAATCATTAGGACAGCAGTGTGCCAGGCAAACCCTTGAAGCATTGTGCGGTGAGAGGCGAGCTCAACACCTGACAGAGAGAAGGAGACAGATGATTTACTTCAGATTAAAGAACAACAGACACATTGTCCTCTCATCTCTCGCCCCTCACTTGCCCCCCTACCGGTCCGTTTATCCCCCTCAGCGAATCATTGATGCCATTCATGCCCCTGAAATGCTACGCCGTTGTGATTTTCCTCTCCTTCTTCTCCTTTGTTTCTCCCATCTCTTCCCCCGCCGCCCCAACCCCAAGCCTTCCCGGGGCACTGGAGGCTCTCCTCTTAAGTTTTCCCTTTCCGCTGGAATTAAGTGTGACAGATCAGCAAAAGGAGCACATGACAGGAGTTCAGATGGCAGACAAGAATAAGATCAGACATGTGATGCGATATTAAGAGGTCACAAGAGCTGGTGGACAGGCACAAAAAGACGCACGCATTCATGCACAATGACAGACTTGGGCTCATTCTTTCCACACACCAGCCAGCAGTGATTTTAACCATATGATCCATATCCACGTTATTAAATCGCACACCCTCTCTCATTGAGATGTTATCTCTGCTTTATCACAACAATAGCAGTGGGATGGAGGAGAAGGTCTGCGAACCATCAGCGGCGAGAGGCTGAAATCCAAAGTGAAGGTTTGACATGTGCTATAACAGCCATAATTTGATTAGACTTGGGTGACATTCTTTCACACGACTCGACAGGGAGACCAGCATCTGCGACTGCCAAGTGCATTAACTTCTGTTCGCTCAGACAGAGGAAGAGTGAAGCCTTGTTTGAGTCCTCTCTCTTTCCATTTGGTCAAACATCAGGCATCTTAATGCTTTCAAGACGCCTGTGACAGCTCCACACAAGATTTCAAATGTTCTGAAACAGCAAACACGTCATCCATGTAACCGAGGACGGTTGGATACCGCAACCTGCGAGGAGGCTTCATAGTAACAAGTATTATCAGTAACAGACGCTGAGGTGGGTTGGTGGAAACAGAGGGAACAGGAGCAGGTTGAATGGCTCAAAGACGAAAAACACTTTTTAAAGAAATCGTTTGTGTTGGATAGGGCAGAAAATTCAAATGAATCTGAATGTTTACAGGGATTTTCTGCACGTGTGAAGATTCAGTTGTATACTTGCCATGTCAGGAATCGTTCAAGATTCCCTTGTGCAAGAAAAGCGAAACTTGCGCAGTTGTTGCCGATCTCTCTGGTGTATCTGACGGAGCCCCGCAACCTTCGCTGCAATATAATGGAGAGGGAGTTTGACTTGCCCACAGTTGAATACGTCAAGCGTAACAATGATGCTGAAAAATGCATCCATCAAACGTCACCCCCCAACTCCCCACCCGGTCAGAGACCAAGTCAGAGGGTTAACCTTGCCCTCAAGCTCACACTGGTGGGGCCGATGGGTGGAGTAACATGCCTGCTCGGGCAGAGGAAGGTTTGGGGGGGGGGAGCGTGGATTTCGCGTTTGTGTGTTCATCCAATATTCTCCTCGCTAATCTCAGCACTATTCATTCTAGAGGAGGAGAGTGGTGTCTACTTTATGTTCTCATCCCGCCACAAGCAGCCGGTTTTTGGAGGACTGGTGTTGTTGGGTTTCTTCTTGGACTGCGCTCAGGCAGAACCTCTATCCAAAACACTTCTCGCTGACCTCACAGTCACTCACACACACACAGATGGAGGGAGCCAACCTACACATTAGGAGTGGCTTGAGGTTCAGTGTGTAACTCAACAAGTGTTGAACAAACTGTAAGGGAGGAGTTGCAAACACGCCTGCCTCTCTTATTTGTAGAGGCTGGTAGTCAAGGTCGGGTGCAACTGAACGGGACGGTGACCTTACATGATGGGACTTGAGACGCTTTCTGTTCCAAGTGCAGCGGTGCTTCACAATGGAACGTCAAGAATGGTTGGCAGCGATATTTAGACGTTTCTTCGCCGAACCTACATAATTACAGTACACTCCGTACGACGTAGACAGAGAGAGATGAAATGGAAAGGTAGAGAGTCTTTGAGAGAGACAGGGTGATGATGGAGAGGGCTGGAAAAAAGCCCTCCCCTGGCAACACGGTCCAGCAGGAAATTCAATAAAAAGTCTTCAAAAAGCCCGGCCCTGACAGTGAAAAATTGCAAAATTATAAAATACAGCAGGGTAACGAAAGAGAGGAGTTATTGTACTTGGCATGGAAGCAGGAAGAGAAAGCCCAGGGCCGCCACGTCAAATGAGCCGTCACTGATGTAGAGAGTTAAGCCTTGTGGTGATTAAATATAGGCCCAAAACCTGCTGGCCTGCCAGGCAGGCAGACAGCAGACGTGTTTGTGCACAGGCAGCAAAACGAAGCAAAATAAGGAGTCGTAGAGGCAGGAAAAGTTATTTCTGACTCCACCAAAGAGCAGACGGGAGACGTCTGCGCCGAGACAAAAGGAAATACTACGCGGAAAGGAGGGAAAGAGAGCTATTTGAAGCAGAAAAGGGGAGGAGAGGGAGGTCAGGCCGCTGGGACGTCCTGGCAGCAAATGGATGAATGGGCCAGATGCGGTCTGAGAGTTCAGACTGAGGCGTCCAACACCCAGAGACGACAGTGATTGTTCTGATTTCTTGTTCAGCAACAAACTGGGAAAAAGTGTGTGTGTGTGTGTGTGTGTGTCTAATTGCAATATTTTCAGTTAAGAAATGTTTTAAGATCTGACTTTAAATAGACAAATTCTCAATTTTTTATGTACATTCACATATGTAAATGGGACGTTTTTGGACAAATAAATGCTCTGAATGGCTGAAATATTATAATAATATAAGATAACACATCCCGTGTGTAATTCAATGACCGATCTTCAGGCAAAGGCCGAACATTGAATTATTGTCATGAAGAGTAACATTGTCTAGTATGGGCTTAGAAAAATGATAGTCATATAAGTATGTTTTTATATCAAATATATACATAAATGTTTCCATCACAGAAATAAATCCACAATCCATATTATCATTCAATATCATTTCTGTAAAATGTGAGGATAAAAGTTTACATTTTCAACACCAGATGTAAACAATGCGCTAAAAGATTGTGCACACCTCAACAGCAGAATGTTAAGACACTGTCTCACCCCTCAGAACAGCCAAACTCAAGGACACACACTGTTCTCATGAGCACACACACACACAAATGGCAACGCTCATGGTGACTTGTGAACAACACACACTGATTGTGCATGCTACGGCCACTCAGACTAAAAATCCTGGAATCTTGTGCACCAAATGTCAGTTATGTAAAACTGAAGGGTCAAAAAAAATAGACAACATACTTATGCATTGAATAGGCACTTTCAAACAGTGTTTGAGTGGCCCGCAGCATTTCACTATTAGTTTTCCTGTACCCCTTTGTGTGAGAAATGAAAATTCTGATGGAAGATCATTGTCACAGCTAGCATTCTGTTTGTCTGTATAGTTCTCAACCTTTATCTTTGCAGTTTTCCCTGTCTCTATCAATTTACTCAGCAATACAATGTAAAAACAATCATAAGAGAAGATTTTAAAAAGGCCTTGAATTATGGATGGCCAACTCACAGAAGATTTTACAAACGCAATGTGAAAACAATATCAGAAGTTGGCTTGTGTTGGTCGTTTGTGGGTCTCTACCAACGCTGGCATGCACATGACTTTGGAGGCTGAGTTGAAGTGACATCAAGGTGACAGCCATCAACACACAAGCGAGCCTGGTTATTCCACAGGAGTCCCCACACCTGAGTGAGGACAATGAATCAGCAGTCTGTGTTCCAGAGTGCAAATGCATGGAAAATTGTGCACCTTGAGAGTCTTGAAGTATTTAAGTACTATTTCAAGGTGCACATTAACCACCTTCAAATTGTATCTACATCAGTATGCACCTCGTTGTACCTTTATTTTTTATCATCCTGCCCTGCTATGATCTGAAAACATTTGAGTCTCCAGACAAACGCTGATCAGCTCCAGATTGCCACCGCCCATCCACCCATCGAGCCGTCTCTTCTTTCACTCCTGTACATCTCGGTGTCCGTGTCCGTCCCTCCGCCTGTTTTCTCACACACCCCAACGCAGCGATACCAGATACACTGTCTGAGTCACTTCTCTAAACTCTACCTGACACGGCATGGCTCCAAGCAACAGGGCTAATGTTTCAGTGCTGCTTGGGAGCCAGAGCGCAGCGGGAAATTAAAATAATGAAAGTTGACATTTGATGTTTGACATTAAAGATGACATCTTACTTATTTTTGTTCTGGTGTTATCGCTCGTCACGTCATGTGTCCTCATCGGGCAAATGCCTTTGCTTGCTACCTGTTGCTCAAGGCTGTTGTGAGTTATTTGTGCGCTGTGGAGAAAAAGCAGCGAGACAGGGAGGACAGTAAGAGACAAGCACACCCAATTAAATCTGAAATCTGCTTCAACTCCAGTTTGCGTTTGTGGCTTCGAGCAAACGCATGACATTGTCAACACCGTGCGCCTCCAGTCTTCGAGTGTGTCGTAGACCGAGGAAGAGAGGTAGCCCCTTTCCTCTCCTCCTGCTGTTTTGAAAGCCTCTCTTTCATCGCAAATCACCCCATCAAAGCCTTTCAGATCTATTTCATCCTCCTCCTCTGTCTGATTTCTGCTTTGGCATTTCAGTTGATAACCTTAGAGGATGAGCGCTGCAGTGAGAAAAACAAGGAGAAACTCACGGTCGGTGCCTTGATGAAAGGCATTAACACTTTTCAGAGAGGCCTTGCAGTGAAATTAATACAGCTGCGTCTTATCAGATGGATTAGAAATGGATCATCAAGAGCGCCGCCGTACTTGATGCCAGCCTCTGCAATGGTGTGACTCTTTGACTCTATTCTCTGTCCGCGGCATGTCTGGGCCGACGCGTCTATCTGTCAGGCTGATCTGAGCCAGATGATCCGCATTGTCACACCCCAAATTGTAGACTCACATGAAGGTTCCCCTGAGGTGAAACAGCAATTTGCCACAGAAGGCAACATGTTGCTCCACTTTGGCGAAGCGTCACACTCCATGCCAGGCTCGCTTTGGTATGAGTCCAAGCTAAATGCCAGGTAGAGATTGTATATCATCCTGTAATGCTGAGCGCACAGCTGCTGCCACACTGGGAAGAGTTTTCTGATACCAAACACCTGCCTTACCAGACTGGGCGTCAATTGCAGCCACAACAGACAAACGCAACAAGATGGACTCACTGCAGGTATTACTTCTGACAGATACGTATCATGTAGAATAACGTAGAAATTGAAAAGTAAAAAAAAATCAAAAGTCACTCCTTTAACCACATCTGGAGTGTTGTCACTCTTTGTGGTCCCTCAGTTTTGCTGTGCCAAACAGAGAGATAGAGATCAGAAATATGTACAGTTCATTTATACAGTATTACACATTTTATGTCTTCCGTTTGTGTTGTTTCTCGCACTCATTCCTCAGGCACCATGCCTGATATTACGCACATACTCTTATTGCTCAGCTCTGCTAGCCTCCCACAGCATTCAAGCTAATCAGGTATGAAAGCTCAGAATGGTTTTGGGAGTTTCTCATCCCAAACTGGTCATAAAAAGAAGGCATTCTGAATCACACTTGCTGGGTCAAACAACAGAGGCGAGATTTTACTCTATTTACATTTAAAGGTTGTGTTGAACTTTTGAACCTATTGCACACTGCCAGTCATCAGAGGTGAGCAGCTATTTGCAGGGTTTGTTTTCTGTTTTAGCTTGTCTGCCATAAGGCAGACAACCATCTGCACGTTCTCTCTTCTCTCTTTGAACAACCAACCAGCGTTGCCAAAATGAATTTGCGTTAACACGTACCTGGCTGTCTGAGGCCTCCGTGATGTTACAGTTATTTATTGCTTGTCTCCAGCTCTCTGATCTCGCGGCCTGTCAGTCAAAGGGAGGGGCGGCCTAACACGATAGCTATAATTTAGCCTGACAGCCTTTTGGTGGCAGCCAGGGTGAAGAGTTCAGCAGGAAATAGAGAGGCCTGCGTGTTGTCTGCGTGTTGACTGAGACAAATGCAGCGGTAGTTAACTTAGCACGGACAGCATTTTTGACATTTTCAACATTTTCGTGGACCCTGTCTCAACTGCCGCTGTACAGCGATGGAGACATCTGAGTGCTTGACGATTGCCGAAACACAGGGACGATTGTTCCGGGAGATACGGGTCAAGTACGCCTAGCACAAGCACCTCCATTCAAAACCACAAGATATGAAGTGTGGCCGTCCGACAAAACATCTTTTACTTGGATCTCAATTAGCGACACCAAACTAACATTTCTGTGATCTGTGAAATGAAAGTAGCCAGATAAGATTGAGCAAGGTTGAAGAGGCTGAGGTGCTGGGTGGCCTGGGAGCCTCACACACTTTGTGGTTCCATGACAGTTGAGGCCTGTTGTGGGACAGGAGGGGTACAAAAAAAAAAAAAAAAAAAAGAGTGAGGTTGATGCCACAAAAAGCATGGGTGTGATAATGGATTCCCACATTAGGTCCGTCAAGGTATGATAGAGAAATGTGATATGGCAGCAGCTTGGCACAGGAACTGGAAAATCTGGTTTGAGGCGAGGCGAGGAGCAGGGCGAGGAGCTCCGAGCGTGGTGGCGGCTGCTTGAGGCTTTTGTTGGGGATTTTGGACATTTCCTTCGTTCAAAATGTGGAGTGGAAACACATGGTTTCAATGTTTCACTCATATCCTGCGATTGGCGTGGCCCTTTTCATAATTTTGCATCACCAACTCTGGCATTACTTACGCTTAGAGAGGGACACAGGATGATGACACCCCCCCACCCCCACACCCCCACACACAAAAAAAGTTTGCTTGTCTGTCTTTAATTGAAATCCGAAAATTTTGCCTTCTTGCCCCGTGTGTTTCACCCACCTCTGAACCCTAAACAACCCCTCGCCCCCTTACGCACCCCTGCCCCCTTGTGCACGCCTCCCCCCTGTCTTCATATGCAGGAGTTC
>OMPJ01012905.1:1336-21128 GCA_900312935.1 Carapus acus | reverse complement strand
AGGGGGCAGCAACTGAAAATGTTGAAAGAGCCATATTGGACCAATAAAGTATAAAACAAATCTGTCTGAAGCCGCAAAAAAATTAAAAGCCTTATATAAGCCTTATCAAGAAATTTAATATTTATTCTACACATTTTTACAGCATTTGAAAACGTCAAGAATATTTCTGTCATATTTTTTCGCCCAGGAAAACCATATTAAAACAAAAACAAAACAAAAAATTGAATTAAAAGCCTTATATAAGCCTTATTAATGAATTTAATATTTATTCTACACATTTTTACATCATTGGAAAGCGTAGAGAATATTTGTGTCATATTTTTTCTCCCAGGAAAACTTAATTAAAACAAAAACAAAACAACAAATGGTATTAAAAGCCTTATATAAGCCGCATTAATGAATTTCATATTTATTCTACACATTTTTACATCATTGGAAAGCGTAGAGAATATTTGTGTCATATTTTTTCTCCTAGGAAAACCATATTAAAACAAAAACAAAACAAAAAAAAATATTTTTCCCCCAAAATATTGAAAGAGCCATTTTTGAACCAATAAAGCATAAAATAAATCTGTCTGGAACTGCAAAAAAAAAAAATTAAAAGCCTTATATAAGCCTTATTAATGAATTTCATATTTATTCTACACATTTTTACAGCATTGGAAAACGTTGAGAATATTTGTGTCATATTTTTTCTCCCAGGAAAACCTAATTAAAACAAAAACAAAACAAAAAATTGTATTAAAAGCCTTATATAAGCCTTATTAATGAATTTCATATTTATTCTACATATTTTACATCATTGGAAAACCTCTAGAATATTTGTGTCATATTTTTTTCTCCCAGGAAAACCATATTAAAACAAAAACAAAACAAAAAAATTCCCCTATCTACATTTTAGAAAATGCTCTAGGGAGCCACTAGGGCGGCGCCAAAGACCCACATGCGGCTCCAGAGCTGCGGGTTGCCGACCCCCGTTCTAGTGGCATGTACAGTAAATTTGCGTAGTTGTGTGTGCGTATGTGTGTGCTCAAATCTGTGATGTCCATCAGATGAGGAGAGACCTGCTGCACTGGGACAGTGCTCTGCTGTTGGCCAAGAGGTTAGCAGAAGACCAGATCACCTTCATATCTAAGGAATACGCCGTGCACCTGGAGTTCATGTAAACACACTCGCAAACCTCACACACATACAGTACTCGCACTCTGAAACCGGCCCCACACTGAATCCGAGCATTCGTTTTTGCAGCGGCGACTACGTAAACGCCCTGGCGCACTACGAGAAAGGCCTGACCCACGACAATAAGGTACGTGGCTCTCAGCTCTGATTTGCTAGAAGCTCTCATCACTTCACACGTTTCCTTATTTTCTTCTTCTCTTCTTTTTGTCTCTCGTCCGCCCTCCATCTTGGGGTGCAGTTCATGGAGCACGACGAGGCGTGCCGGGCGGGCCTGGCCCGCATGTCCATCCGCATGGGCGACATCAGGCGAGGGGCGGCCCAGGCCATTCAGCACCCGAGCCGCGTGCTGAAGAAGGAATGTGGAGCCATCCTGGAGAGCATGAAGGTGCACTGCTCCCCCTCTTCCTCCTCCTCCTCCTCATTCTATCCAGCCACGTCGAAGCGAGACGGATTCGTCTAAACGTGCCTCCTTGTTTTTGTTGACAGCAATTCTCCGAGGCGGCTCAGCTCTACGAGAAAGGTCAATATTACGACAAGGCGGCGTCGGTTTACATCCGCTGCAAGAACTGGTGAGAACTAATGTCAACAAAGACGCACACACGCAAGCCAGTGTGCCAGGAGTTTTCTCCCCTCACTTCGTTCTGTTCCTGGCCGCGCTCAGGGCAAAGGTCGGCGAGCTCCTCCCCCACGTCACCTCCCCCAAGATCCACCTGCAGTACGCCAAGGCCAAGGAGGCCGACGGCAAGTAGGTGCCCGCCTTCACGTTCGTGTCGGCCACAGCTGACGCACACGCTGACAGTGTGTGTGTGTACGTGTTTTGTGCGGCTCCAGGTACAAGGATGCCGCTCAGGCCTACGAGAGCGCCAAGGACTGGGACAACATGATTCGCGTGCTGCTCGATCACCTGAACAACCCAGAGGACGCCGTCCGCATCGTCAGAGAGACGCAGAGCATTGACGGAGCCAAGATGGTCGCCAGGTAAGACTGGATGAGCCATTAGAACTTGGCAACGTAAGTTAATTGTATTTATCAGTGAGATTAGTAGTGAAAATATGATCTGTTTCACTCCCAAACAACAGTGTACCTAGAAAAAAATTTAAAATATTTTTTTTAAACAGAATTTAAGAAAGTTTCAATGCAGGAAAATGGAGGTAAATCATTTTGGATTGTAGTTGGAGTCCATTTTTCCGTTTGTATCAACTCATTTCCACCTGCAGGTTCTTCCTGCGGCTCAACGACTACGGCTCGGCCATCCAGTTCCTGGTGATGTCGCAGTGCAACGACGAAGCCTTCCAACTCGCACAGCAGCACGGACAGATGGAGGTCTACGCAGACATCATAGGTGCGTGTGTGTGTATGTGTTTAATCATTAGCATTAGCAAATCATGCATCAGCATCTCAGCTTTGGCCCTAAACGTTTGAGTGCATGTGTACGTCCGTCCAGGCTCGGATGCGACTCAGGAGGACTACCAGAGCATCGCCCTGTACTTCGAGGGGGAGAAGAAGCACCTGCAGGCGGGAAAGTTCTTCCAGAAGTGTGGCCAGTACAGCCGAGTGCGTCCCCGTCGCTCACACGCCACTTTTGACGGTGCGACGTCATCAGGGACGCTTTTCTTACCGTGTTCTGTGTGTTGTCAGGCGCTGAAACACTTCCTGAAGTGCCCCAACACTGACGACAACGTGGCCGTGGAGATGGCCATCGAGACGGTGAGACACCTGAGTGTGTGTGTGTGTGTGTGTTTGCATGCACCACTGAACCACACAGTGGTAGGGAGACGTTGTCCGACTGTGTGTGTGTGTGTTGTAGGTGGGCCTGGCCAAGGACAGCACATTGACCAACCAGCTGATAGATTACCTGATGGGGGAGAGTGATGGGATGCCCAAGGTACAAACAAAACAAAACAAAAACAAACCCCCAAAGTCGTCTTTGTGTGAAGCAGTCGTGTGTGTGTGTTGACTCATTCACTGTGCTGTTCATTCTGTCTTTTCTTTTCTTTCCTTCTCTTCACTACACTCATGTAGTGCCTCTCAGTGAGTAGTCATTTTATTGTGTGCGTGTGGTGTGTGTGGTGTGTGTGTGTGAGGGTGCGTAGGTGTGAGAGAGAAAAGCAAACACACTTGTGTGTTTTCTGCTTTCGCTGGGTGGTGAACTACAAAATCTGAGAGGTGGCGCTAAGTTTGATGTGAATTGCCTTGAAAACACTGAAGGAGAAAATATTTATATTATTTATATTATATTATATTATATTATATTATATTATATTATATTATATTATATTTATATTTAGGATTTATCACCTGATCACCTGAAGTGTTTGGAGTGTTGAAGATTTTGGCGGTTTGTGTGCATGATCAGCTGATGGATGCATGTACCAACATGGGGGATTGTGTGTGTGTGTGTCCTTGTGTCCCATTTTGTTGAATTCAGGTTTCTGGACCTAAAATTCACATGCTGCCTGAATTTTAGGCATGTAGAGGCTACTCAAACATGGCTGCATGTGTGTGTATGTGTGCGCCCGTTTACCTTTGCGAGGAATCAGAGCGAATCCGATAAAACAAAATAAAAAATTTTTTGCTTCAAGGCTTTCTTTTTCTTTTCTTTTGTTTTTTATTTTCCCAGGATGCCAAGTACCTGTTCCGCCTGTACATGGCTCTGCAGCAGTACAGGGAGGCCGCTCGCACCGCCATCATCATCGCCCGGGAGGAGCAGTGCGCAGGTATGAATGCAACACACACGTGCGCACACACACACTCACTGTCTGGAGTGGAGTTCGATGTGTCTGTGTGTCGTGCAGGAAACTACCGGAACGCCCACGACGTTCTGTTCAGCATGTACACGGAGCTGCAGGCGCAGAAGATAAAGATCCCGGCCGAGATGGCCACCAACCTCATGATTCTACACTCCTACCTGCTGGTCAAGGTGGGAGGGATTACTAAGGGATTGTTCAGGGACGTCTCATCTCAGCAAGACACAAAGAATTAGATGCATTGACGTGTTGGCGCTTTTTTTCCAGACTCATGTGAGGAGAGGCGACCATCTCAAAGGTGCTCGCATGCTGATTCGCGTCAGCAACAACATCAGCAAGTTTCCTGCACGTGAGTCCTCACGCCAAGTTCACCTTTCAATTTGATGTCTCAGAAATCTTCTGTACCAATGTATCTAATTATCGTTTTTGTTTGTGTCCAGACGTGGTGCCCATCCTGACTTCGGCGGTGATCGAGTGTCACCGTGCCGGCCTGAGGAACTCTGCTTTCAGCTTCGCCGCCATGTTGATGAGGCCGGAATACCGCAACGAGATCGACCCCAAGTACAGGAAGAAGATTGAGGCCATGGTTCGGTGAGTGTCAGCATCCGCCGCTTCTCCGTCTCCTCTCCTATCGTGTCTCCCAACCCTCCTTCTCCTCGTCTTTCCCCCGGCTGCCCCGCAGACGCCCCGACACGTCGGAGCTGGAGGAGGAGACGACGCCTTGTCCGTACTGCGGCTCCCAGCTGCCGCAGAACGACCTGCTCTGCATCTCTTGCAAGAATAATCTGCCTTACTGCATAGCAACGGTAAACACACTCACTCGCGCGCTCTTAGTAAAAGTGTCCCTCACAGATGTCTTGATTCTACCAACACTTTGGCTCTACTCAGGGGCGCCACATGCTCAAGGAAGACTGGTGTGTGTGTCCTCATTGTGACTTCCCGGCTCTCTACTCGCAGTTCATCCTGTAAGTCACAGCAAAAGGGAAGAGGTGTGTGTGTGTGTGTTGGGGGCATGGTTGGGTCCATATATATTTGGACGCCAAACACAAGATATCAACTGGAAATGCAGCTTGAATTGATTCCATCTCGATTGGCAGAAGGGTTTAGAAATCACAGCTCTCACATTTTTAGGTACCACTTGTAGGTATATTTATTCTTAAACTCCATGTTGACTCTATTTCTTTATGCTAAATGCTAAATGTGTTGGCCAGCTACACGCTTACAGCGTCCAAAAATATATGGACCTGACTGGACATTACTGCTCGTGCTCCTCACTCAGAAACCTCCGATGTGCACCGATATGGCTGTGATGCCAAAAACTTCACATTTTGCTCCATGTTTGCACTATAAGAAACTTAATCGATCAATATTATCGTCTTTCTGTGTGTGTCCAGGTTGCTGGAGACCGAGGGTGTGTGTCCCATGTGCTCGGAGACTCTCAACCCCGCTCAAGTGAAGAAAATGTCCGACTGCACTAAATACCTACAGACAGATGAACTGGTTCAGTGATGGACAGTTTGTGCCTGATCCTTAAATATTTTTGGACTTAATATACTGTATTTATATTTGTAAAATGTAAGGGCCACACTTTAGATTTCAATAATTGTGCATTCATATCCCACATTTATTTTTTTATATATAATGAGTGATTTTTAGAGGCATCTAATGACATTGTCTTCTGCCTAGATCAGATCTCTGATGATGTGGTGTCAGTGTTTGTACAAAAGGACTGAATCATGGATTTAAGTAAAACATACTAAATAATCATTCCACCCTGTGCGAGTGAACATTTCACAACAAGCCTTTCTGTCTGAATTGCTAATTCCCAGACATCGTTTGTTCCAAACTTCTGTGTGCTTGTAGTCACCTGGAATGTGTGAACATGCTCATTTTAGGAACTAAATTGTAAAGTAGCTTAACTGAAATGTTACAACTGACATTTGACTCATTTATTCTGTAACTGTGTATAAATCAAAGGGCTGACACTCAGGGGTCGGTGACAATTCTCTATTTATACTAAAGAAATCTTTACAAAAAGTCAATATACAGAAAAGCAAGTTGTGGTCATTCGGCTTTCAAAGTGCTGATGAAAGCAACAGAAACCTTTAAAAAAAGTGAACAGTCTCTCCATTGCAGTCACATTATTACTGTCACACACACCTTGTTCGGTACGTGTTGGTACAGGGACAGGGTAGCATGTAAACTGGGTGTGTGTTTACATGATGCAGGCGAGGGAGAGAGGCTTTGTCTGCTCAGCCCAGAAATAGCAAAAAGCAGATAAGCCGTGGGAGACTGAGGGTGGAGGGCTGATCAAGGCTGATGTCCAAAGGGTTGATGTGCACCTGAGACAGAACAAGTGCTGTGTGTGTGTGTGTGCGCGTGAGTGAGTGAGTGAGAGAGAGACAGATGGCAGGGGAGCTGTCATTTCTTGGCCTTTCCTTTGCCCTTCCCCTTCCCCTTGCCCTTCCCAGTCTCTTCCGTCTTCTCCTTCTTGGGCTCCTTGGTGGCTTTGCTCTTTTTCTGCTGCAGGAAGAATGACGACAAGCGAAACTGGCGATCATCAGTGTGATGAGCATCAAATTGTTGTGTAAGGTGAGAAGGAAATGTTTTCCCAAGTGCTAAGTGTAGAAAAAAGAGACGCCACTCTTACTTTGATCATGGCGTCAGCTTTGACACCATCGTCTTCCTCCGACTCCTGAGCTTCCGGCTCCGCCCCTTCCTCGCCCAGCTCTGGCCCCGCCCCTCTCCGACCTTTTTTGACAACTTGCAGCGAGTATGGCGTGAGGTGGACTTCTCGGTTGTAGGCGCGTGTGAAGGCCGCCTTCACCTGTGATGACAGGACGTGTGAGGCCTCGTCGTGTCCCACACACACACACAAAAAAAGAAATGTCCTCAGACTGGTCTCTGACCTTGGAGTCCAGTCTGGAATAGGGGTCGGGCTGTCCCCCCCACACGCTGATCTCCATCATGCTGTCCACGTCTTCTCTGATCAGCTGGTAGTCGTCCAGCAGCTGGACGGCCTGGCCGGCGCCGTCTGCTCCGTGTTTCTCCAGCGGGCTCAGCAGCGCCCTCTGTAGGTAGGGCAGGTAGTCCAGGTTCACCGCCTGCCTACTGCTGAGTGTCCTGCGGAAAAAGAAAGGGAGCTGGTGAATTACCCACAATTCCCTCTTGAGCTGGGCCCTGGTGGGGCGGAGGGTTCCGGCTCACTTGAGGCCCATGTGTGACGACAGCTCCTGCACGATGCGAGCGTGTTTATTGGTGGAGGAGTTTTTGCCCAGCCAGCTGGGGAAAGACGGGAACTGAGCCATGTAGCCTCGCATCAGCTCTCCTGGCAACACGCTGGCATAGATCGCCTACAACACACACACACAGACACACAAACCATCTGTTGACCCCAGGGTACACAGATAGATGAGTGTGCATCCGTGTGTGTGTGTGTGTGTGTAAATAAGACCTGAGTGGGCAGCAGGGACCAGGTCTGCCTGGATCGGATCTGTCTGTCCACCAGGTCTCCGTCGCTGATGGAGTCGGCCGTCTTGCTGAGCAACACCAGGTGGGCCTTCTCGTCCCCTCTGACACACACGACACACTCATCAGTTCGTGCAACATGAGCCGCGCAGAGCCATGTGTGTGTATGTGTGTGTGTGTTTCCTTCTACCTGGCTGCTGCGGGCCGCACGTGCAGGTAGTTCTCCTGGACGAAGAGGGGCGCTAGCGAGTAGTCGTGGAAGAAGAGGTCGGACTTGTCGATGAGGCTCATGTGGGCCGTCTCCTCCCCGGACACGAAAACCTTCCGGCACACGTCGAACGGGCCCAGCTTCAGGTCCTTGCGGGCTCGCTCGGCGTCCGACTTGCACTGGTCGTAGGTCATGACCTTGTCCTTGGCCGACCACATGCTGAGGTTGTGGATCACCTGTAGGGGCGCGACGGGGTCAGAGGTCGCGGCAGCGTAGTCTCGACGTAAACGAAGAGGTTGGGACTGGTGTTTACCTGTCGGATGTCCTGGTTGGAGGCCAGGATGATCTCGTTGAGGGCTGGCGGGGGGATCTTCAGCCCCTCCTTGAAAGCCAAAGACATCATGGCTCCCTGGGAGAGACAGAAACACTTCATTGAACTCTGTGTGCGTGTGTGTGTGCGTGTGTGTTTACATCTGTGTGTGTGTCTCAACCTTGATCTGCTCCAATCTGGGCCTCTGGAAGCGCAGGTCGAAGCAATAGTTAGCCAGCGACCTGATCTTCATGTGGTTGCGATCGTTGCACATGCAGATAACGGGGATCTTGGAGCTCTTGATCAGGCTGATCATCTCCTGCCATAAACACAGAGGTCAGAGGTCGCGGGAGGTCATAGCATAGAGGACGCCCGAGGGGGACAGATACGCATCTCTTGAGAGCTCACCTGGATTCCTCCTCGGTCCTCGTTGCCGGCCATGCCGTCCACCTCGTCCATGATTAAGACGTGGTTGTTGCTGACCGTCTGTGACGTGCCTGCGTGTATACACACACACATACACGCACACACGCACAGTAAATTGAAACTGAATCTGATTGCATCACACGGAGGACCCCCAGACGACTGTCTCCACCTTTGTAGAAGTCCTCGATGCTGGTGTTGTTGAGGGACTCGGCCACCACGTCCTTCAGGCTGTTCTTGCTGCGCGTGCAGCTTGCGTTCATCTCCACGTAGCTGAGGCCCAACTCCTGCACGCACGCACACACACACACACTTCAGAAAATATGCGGGTGCAACTTCGAGACACAGGTGAGCGTCTGCGTGTGCATGTCCAACCTCGCACACCAGCACGGCAGTGGTGGTCTTCCCCACGCCCGGAGGTCCAGACAGCAGAGCCGCTTTGAAGGCCGACCCGTCGTCTCTCCCGCCAAACTTGCCGAATTTTGAGACTGGGAAGCGGCAAAGACGTCTCTCAGTGTCTCAATCTCTCTCCCACACACACATTCTTTTTGCAACCACGTCCGAGCCTACCTGCTGGTTTCGCCGACCCGCTGTGGTTCTTCCTCCAGCTCTGGAGCCAGCGTAGCAGCTTGTTGGCGCAGCTCTGCTCCCCCTGCTGGCCGATCAGAGCCTTGAGCGAGCGGGGGCGGTACTTGTCCACCCACAGCAGGCTGGCGTCCGACACCGGCGAGGACATCGTCTTTGTCGTCGTCGTCTTAGGTGGTGCGCGTGAAGCCGAGGGCGAGGAGGAGGACAGGCCCAGGTCCCTGCGCGCCTTTATGCCTGAGCTGCGCCCTGGCGGGGTGGCGTCGCCTTTGGCCGCGCCCCCTCGGCCCGTCTTGGACGGGGTCGGGGTGTGAGGCGAGCGGGAGTTCCCCTTAGAGGGCGACGTCTTCGGCGTTCGGGTCTTGGACGCCTTGTTCTGATCAATCACACACCCGACGGACGTGTTGGAACCGGTTCAAACTGGGAGGGAGTGGCGTGTTGCCGTGCGGGCTCTGACCTCGGCCTCCGCGGCGACCTCGTACTTCGACTTCTTCCCCGGTTTGGTCCTGATGAGCTCCAGCAGGCCGTCCTCGTCCAGGATCTTGGTGCCGAAGCCCATCGCCTGAGGGGGAGACGGACGAGCGACTTTAGCGGCTGTGAGCACGACGTGGACACGCCCCACGCTCCCGGCCAATCACGTCGCGGGAGCTCCTCACCTTGTCCAGCTTGGACACGCCGCTGTCCCGGCCCTGCACCAGGTACGTGGTCTTCTTGCTGATGTTGCCCGTCACTTTGCCACCGTAGCGCTCGATGAGGGACTTGGCGTCGTCTCGCTCCATCGACTCCAGGACGCCGGTCAGGACAAACACGCAGCCCTCCAAACAGTTTTCGGCACCCTGGGAAAGACACCAACACACACACACACACACACACACGTATCAGCTGAGCCCTGAGCCACTCTGGCTCTCGCTGGTGTTGGCGGCGCTACCGTGGGGATGTCCTTGGATCCCAGCGCCCGCGGTCCGTCACGGTTCAGGTAGTTCCTGAAGGCCGTGGCGTTGCCCTTCTTCTTCTCGCTGTCCTCAGGACTTGTGTTGGCGCTCTGTGGGTGGAGTGAGAGGACAGGGAGGACAACCGAGGGGATCAGAGTGATGTAAGAGAGATGTTCTCACTGGGACGGCAGGGCTTGTGCAGAGACTCACCTTGGCTGTAGTGGGTGATGCTTTGACCACGGTTGCCGTGGCAACGGCCCCCGCTCTAGGCGTGAACTTCCTCTCCACCCCAGATGGACTGACGGCCTCCTTCTTGGGCGAGATTTTACTCTTGGTGGGCGTGCTGGAGGTTCTGCTCTTGGCTGTAGGAGCTTGCTGCTCGTCCTCCTTCCTCTTCATCGTGGCCAGCTTGGCGCTGGCTCGCCCCGCCGCTGGGTTCTTCTTCGGGGACGGGCTGATGATGTCATCTGTGGTGGACTTGGTCGGGGTGGTGACGCTGTTGGTCGGCCGTCTTGGTTTCTCTCCTGAGTCTTTGCGAGCCTGGAGGAGGAGTCACACACACACACACAAACACACGCACACACAAATGTTGAGGGGGCGTTGGAGGCTGTGGGCTGCAGACAGACATGGCGTGGTGGAGGGATTCACCTTCTTCGCATGGGGTTCCTGCTCCAGCATGTCCAGAGTTCTGGCAAATTCTTCGTCGTCATGGACTTGCTTTTCCAACTGTGGAACATCCAGGCGAGGGGAGGAGACGGGAAAGTCAGAATTTTGCAATTTTTGTTTGATTCCAAACAAACAAACATCACAACAATGCAGGAAAACACAAGGGAGTGAGGGCGTGTGTTTCAGATTTAGCTTCCTTTCATTTCCTTCCAGCCTCATTTCCTTCCAGATTTTTCTACAGAGGGAATTTAGATGCCCAGATCCCCCAACAGAGGGCGCTGTTACAGGTCTGTACCTCCATGTCCTCCTCCATCTGCAGCTGACGGGCGATTTCCTCGTCAATGCTGTGATCTTCATGGTCCTGCGTCGGCTGAGGAGCAGTCAGGAGGTGTGTGTGTTAGATAATGTTCAGCTTACAGCGTGTACGATAATGGGGGAGACAGAGAGAGACTGAGGGCAAAGTGAGGTCAAGGAAGAGTCAAAGACGGTGGAGGAGAGGAAAATAAAGTAAATAAAGGAGAGAGAGGGAAGACTCCGACATCTCACCGCTTTGCGTTTGGTGCTGGCCACCATCTGCCTGTCCGAGCGCTGCACCGTCCCGCTGCCGAAGAAGTCCAGCACCGAGGTGGGGGTGCGTTTGGGTTCAGGTGGGGGCGCCAACTTTGGCGTGACAGGAGGAGGAGGAGGAGACTTTACCGCTTTAGGGGGCGGGGTTTTAACGGGAGGGGACGGCCGCGCTTTGCTGCTGCCACCGCCGTTCTGCGCTGGCCGAGAACTTTTCTTCAGCGACTGGAAGGTGTCGCTGTCCGAGTCTGCAAGCAATGAGAAAGTGCCGGGCCTCAGTGTGTGTGTCTGTGTGTGTGTGTGTATGAACACCGCTCAGATACTTCTCGTTGTGTGTGTGTCACCTGTCTCGGAGACATACTGCACGGCCTCCTTCTTGGCCGGCGGCTCTGCCTTACTTCTCTTTGGTTTTTCTTTGGGAGACGTCTTCTTGTCTGGCTCGTCCTCTGAGTCTGCGGACATGTTTGAGCAGACCAGTTTGGCGGCGCGGTCACACTGGCTCACACACGCTTGCTCGCCACTGCATTTCATCGCACTGACCTGACTCGATGACGGCTCGCTTCTTGCGTTTTCGCTCCTTGTCTTTGATTTTTGGCCCTGATTTGGGCTGCGATGCCTGAAAAATGACAATGGAGGCAACATGAATACAAAAATAAACCTGAGGAATTGTGTCCACTAAATATCCCAAGGACAACCTCACTAGAATTGGCCACATATGACCTCTGACCTTTCCGCTTGAATAAGTGCCACATCTTTATAGTGTGTGACATTGCTAAACACAAGTGTGCAAATTAATATGTGTATAAATGCTGACATAATTGATGATGTCGCTGATGGGTTGCCAGGTTGAGTCCATTATAAGCTCAACAGTATTGTTTACATAATTACTTTTCATCCTATGCAGAAAAAAAAAAAAAACACACAAAGCACACACGTCAAAAATGGCTCATAGGAGGAGTTGGGATTGTCTTGCCTTGGGCACGTCTTTGGTTTTCTTCCTCACATCGTCATCAGCGGAGGAAGATGACTTCTTCTCCTTCTTCTTCTTCACTTTTTCCTCCGGGCTGATGCTTCCATTCTTCTGGGCGGGTTTTGGCACCGAGGGCTTGACTTGTGTGGGTGCAAAGAACCGCCGAATGTCCTGTGACACACACACACACACACAGTTTAGGCACTTCTGTGTGCACACGCAGATACATTGTCGATACACTCGCTTGCTGACGATAACTGACAACAAAATATGTGCGTTTAGACGTTAGTAAGGTGCAAAAGCAAAGTAAGTGTCCCGTTTTGCTTTGTTTGCGTTTTCGTACTATCGGTTAGAAAGTAAAAAGGTAAACAAGCTGCGTCCCGTGTAGCTGCTAACAGGCGCGCTGGGCGCTAATCTACCACGGGCTCAAGTATCAAACAATTGCAGCTGACGCAGCAAGTAAAGAAGGGTAGCGATCAGGTTACATACCATCATTACACACTGCGCTGGCTCGGTGTTTGTTTAGGTTTTGTAATGTTTATGAGCGTCGGCAGGAGTGTGCGTGACAGCGGCGGGCATTGAGCTTTCGCTTGGCGCCAACCAGCAGCTCATTGCCGTCGCCGGGAGATGACGCAGCCAGGCGGCTTTTTCTTTACAGTGTTTCTTTATTGTGCTCTACTGTGATATTTCTTTACACTGACACTGACAAGGAAGCGCTCAATGTTGCCAGCTTTTACCCAGGCAACGTAAGAAGAATCAGTCCTAGTCCTCAGGTTTTGTTTTGTTTTGTGTGACGGTGCCTCTTACTTGCTCTATATTGATTTACTTTCTGACCAATTGCAAAACCGTAATTTCTCCATGTGGGATGACAATAGATCATCTTATTTTACTGTATTATAACGACAACAACAACAAAAATAACAGTAGAAGTAGTAGTGGTGGTAGCAGTAACAATAACAATAACAATTATTATTATCATTATCATCATCATCATCATCATCATTATTATTGGAAAAAAACATACAGCTCAAAAAAATAGATAAAAATATATTCTCCAATTGATTTTCCGCATTCTAGATGTTTCCGCAAACCGGGTACACATCTATGGTGTTTTGTGTTGTGTTGGTGGGGGAAAGTTACGATGATAACAAAACGCCCCTACCTTACTGTAGATGGGAGAAGACATAGTTGAAATCGCGAGAAGCAGCTTGAGCTGAAATTTGCTTTAAAAAAATGGATGATAGACGTTGCGAAGAACAAGTGTGAGGAAATGTGAAGACTAGACAATGGAAACAATCCGACGCTGTAGGCTTTGATCACATAACTGTTCAAGTGTGATGCAAAACTTGTCAGTGGACGTCGTCTATGCGTGCTGCTCTGCAACTAATGACCAGAGGAGGGCGCCACACCGGCGTGGACATGCCGACACTTGTCCCCAAAGTGACTTGAGAGGGCCACTGACTCGAAAGTCCACATGTGGGTGCTGTTAACATGGGCCAGGAGTGTCACTCTGGCAGGGGCTAATCATGTATTCAACATAGAGTTCAAGCAAACTATTCTTAATTTCGTTGAGTAGGGCAATGGTCAGCAATTTGTTAAACTTTCCATTTTCTTCTTCTTTACATTAATAGTCAGTACACTGGCGTCTCCTTTCCCGGCCAGAGGCAATGAGTGGACACATAGATACTGTGAGTTGACCACTGAAGTTACCTCAAGGTTGTTGCAACTGTAGTCTGGAATGTGGCCAATAATAATAATTGAACAAACTTGGGTGTAGATCAGCTGATCTGCAAGCCTACAGTCAAAGCAATGAAAAGTTTCAGACAGACACTGCGGATGGCCGACATTTTTGAATTTGGTTTCTAATGGCCGACAGTGTCGGTGGCTTGTATGCAGCAAACGAGGGCTGGCTGATGGAACAAGCAGACGAGAGTTTGGAAAAGTGGATAAATTTTTATTCGTCTTAACAGGACTTGGGGATTTATTCTGCCTCCACCTCAACAGCAGAAGTCTTTTCACTGGAGATCGAGGTTTTCCGATGTCAATTAGGATCCTGATGGTCTCTTCGATCAAAGCCGCTGTAAGAGTGAACACCAAGATGAGTGCATGAACATAAAACATTTCACAAGTACAATTCAAAGCCGTCGACTGCGACCAAAACACTGTATGAAACTATTAAGCCAGTTTAAAGATCACAGTTTCAATTGTAGAATAATATTTTTTCCTAACTAAATTAAGGCATTCCACTGAACAATGTGAGGGCAAACCAAGGTCCCCTTGTAGGCCAGGGGAAAGCTTGTTTCTGCTTACCTGTTAGTTGTAGCTCAAGATTTTACTGATCCGCCTCCACAACGGTTCCTTTCTCAGACACATAAATTCCATCAAGGAATTTTCTGATATCCTTGTTTTTGACTGTTGTGGCCTGCTGGATCAAAGCAGCTAAAAACATGGAGAAAAAAAGTGTAGTGAAAATGGGGTTCTCATATGGAAGCATCAGGGAAAACGGTGAAGAAGCACGGCCAAACGGCTGTCTTCGCAACACCAGATATCACCCAAAAAAAAGCTGAAAGCTGAAAAGATTTCACGAACCGCAATCAGAGACATTCATTAAGGAAACACACTTTGGCTGCGTTCACATTGCAGTCACAAGTGACCTGAATCTGATTTTTTCACTCAAATGTGACCCATATCTAATTTGCTTTTGACAGTGTGAACAGCACAAGTCACATTGAATCGGACATTTTGGAATCAGATTCAGGCCACTATCTAATGTGGTACTCAATCCAATAATACATGTGGTACTCAATCCAAAACATATCAGATTTTTTGGAATACAACTGATATCACTGCCTGTTTTCTGAATAAAGTTGATTGCAGAAAAAATGTCACAGGCGGGGAGAGTAGGCAGGAGCAAGGAATATAATGAAAACAAACATGGAGGACAGCATGGATGCAGGCAGCCAGTGGAGGGATAGTGAGGTTTTAGACCTCTTTAGTATTTGGGGGAACCCGCTCAAAAATTTGCTGGCTGCCGCCAAACATTGTTTTTAAAGTAAGACCATAAAGTCCTGTCGACAATGCCATGTTCACTTCCGTAAACACAATTGTGCACAGTTGATGTCAACTATGAACTGCGCATGCGGGGCAGTTGAGGAGCGTGAGCTGTTCCGCATCAGGACAGGTCACATTTTAAAATGTAATGTGAACAGCCAAACAAAAAATCACAATGTACAACAAACTGATGCTTTGACACATGAATCTCATTACATCACTTTTGCTTTGAAACAAATTTGATTCTGAAGCAGTCCACTCATATAGAGAAATGGGAGCCGAGGGACTATTGCACTTTGATTTACAATCAAATCCTAAACAAACCTACTTTAACGAAGTGCAAATATCCCTAGGATGAGAGAATCCTACCTGAATTTGACACCAGTTCCACATCGTTACCCTCAAGCACCAGCTCGTCCTTCTGGGCGGCGGAGAGAGCGCAGTTCACACCTGGGGGAGCAGGGAAGGAAAGGCAATAGAAACCATTTTAATGCCATTTCTTTCTGAGGGTAAGACAGAGTAGACACATAGACCATTATCTGCAACGGGAGGGTCTACTTTTCTACATCTCTGCCTTCTCATACAGTCGACGCAAACAGCACTTCTCAATCACAGACTTGCTTACGGCACTGATTTGGCATGACCACTCACCTGCCCTCATTCGCACCCTGCGGATGTACTTCTCTCCCAGAAAGTTCCTGATTTCCACCAAACTTCCAGCCTCCTGGATGACAACGTTGATGGGGAAATGGGCGTACACAGAGCGCATCTTGTAGCGGAAACCCTACGACCAGAAACAAGGGACATTCAGCCAGACAAGACAAAATGTCTCGCACGCAAGCTGCACAATGAAGACCTGTGACCATGTACACAATAGCCATCACACGCCCAGCTATCTACAGTGACATAGACTATATCCCAGCATCAAACAGTGTTTAAATCCTCAATAACACACACACAAGGATAAGAATAAGCTTACCAGAGTGACTCCTTTAATCATATTCTGAACATGACTGCAGATGGTACGGACTGTGGCCAGCTCCTTCCTGTTTCCCCACCATTTATCCACACGCAGCTAGAAACAACAGTTATTTTAATTCACATCTACAAGGAGGTTCATTGACAGGACAATTTATGGCTTGCATACGCGCAACTGTCCATCTGCTCCACCACTTCTGATTTCACCCACAGTCCCCCATATACCAATACACCAATATGACCCCAATGATCATTACCTTCTTCTTCTTCTTGCCCAGCATGCTGAGGTCCAGATTGATGTGGTTGAACTCCCTGACCAGTTTACCACGGGGCCCTTTGACCGACACTGTTCGCCCCTTCAGCCTCACCTCGACTGATGGACACAAAGGAAGTTGAAGTCAAATGAGAGGTCTGAAGTTGCATTCAAAGTGTTTTTTGAGAGGCGCCGTGTCTCACCATTGTCGGGGATGTCGACAGTCTGACTGCTGAGAATGGTCTTCATTCTGCGCCAGCGATGGAAAGAAACAATTCTTAATGAAATTATTACGCCGCTACACGGGCAACATGAACAACTGCGGCGGCTGCCTAGCTGTTACAATTAGCTCAGAAGTACATTGCTGCCGATGAACACTTAGTTGTGGTAGAACTAGTCTACGTAGGATTCCTGCGCCCAACACTCCTTATTTACTTATGCAGCAGCCAGATGCTAATGCTAACACTAACACAAGTGTACAGGTCGAGACAGAGCTTAATTCCAATATATCACGACATTGAATGGCATTGAGTTAGCTGAGCCGGCAGCTTTGTATTTAACTTCGGCTGTGAGCTTAACAGGCGCAATACATGTAAAACGTGGAAGACGCCGCGGCCCGGGCTACGGCAGGCCTTCAACTGTATCAGCCACTACAAACTACTATGAAATCCAGCGATACGCTCAGTTTAGATATAAAATACAGTTAGTGTTGGCGACGGAGGTGATGTTCGACTGGTGTGACGGTAATTGAAACCCTAGGAGGTTCTAAGTTACTCCGATGATTTTAGATAAATATGTGGATGGACATTTTAGCGTTCCCTCACCTCGCCGGTAGCAGAGGAAAGGAGGAGGAAGGGACGTCATCACGCAATTGTAGCGAACGTAGGCACCGCCGTCAGACATTACTAACAGATCTCAGATATGACGATAAATCCAAACGTATACAGAGGAGTAATTACGACGTGACACCCAAAATGAGTTACAAAATGAGTTTTTTCACTCATTTTCAAACCATGATTGAGGTACACACACTCATATTGAAGTATTTAATGGCGTGAATGCATTGCGTCACAGGTTTGGGTGCGCAGCATTTCGCTATCAGACCAAACGAGTTGCTCATCGATAGGTGTTGTCATTGACATTCCCCGTGGAGAAGAGATCGGCCATGGCGCTGCTTCAACAAAGTTGCTCTGTGGCCAGACGTTTCTCAAATAACCTGTGGTTGAAGCCCATCTCAACTCCATGTGTAAGTAGGCCATGTGTTACACTAGTGCACCGGCGATTGCGGCTAACTGCTATGCTATGTTAGCCACCGGGTTTCCGCTAGTTGTTGCATATCAGGCGGTGGTGGCGTAATCCATTATAAAAAAACACAGAGATCGGTCTCTACATCAGCGATTTCTACAGAAGTATGAATCAGTGTATCACATGATCCTGCTATGAATCATTAGAATGTTTTAAAGTAGGTATTGGCAGCCTCTTCTCCTGTTGAGCGACTGCTGAAAAACAAATGTTTTCTGACAATCTTTTGACATTAAACTGTGCTCATCCTCATAAACAAATGACCCTTAGGCATTTCGGTGTTGATCTCAAGTCAATGTGAACAGATCGTTGTTTTGTATGTGTGTAGTTTTGTTTGTATGTGTGTATTGTGATGTGGGACCGTAAATGTTTGCCTGATAGTAATGCATTACTCACTTCTCTGCAGATTTATTCCTGCAATCTGACGACTGCGGTCAAATCTGCAACGGTGACGGGTGACAGAAGAAAGGGCTTTCAGAGTGAGGACGGGCCCGATCTACAAGACTTTATATCAGGGGAATTATCAGACAAAGGCAGCTGGGCAGAGTACAAAGGCAACCTGAAGAGACAGAAGGGAGAAAGGTAAATCAGCAGAAACAGGAACGCTACTAGGAGTGAGAGCGTTGCGACTGTGTGAGGCGTCATCTGTCCGGCAAGAGAGGCAAAGTGCTGTTTTTAAATTGCACACTGTGCCATGAACTTTATATATTAAGCTGTATTATTAATTATTATGCTTCTGGTGTTGCAGGCTCAGACTCCCTCCTTGGTTGAAGACAGAAATCCCTATCGGCAAGAACTACAACCGGCTGAAAAACTCACTGCGGGACCTCAACCTGCACACAGTAAGTGGAAGTGTGTGTGTGTGTGATTGTACAGGTCAGTTTAACTGACTTGAGGTTTAAACAGATGCAAACTGAGTCTTTTTTGTGTCTGTGCTTTGTCAGGTCTGCGAAGAGGCTCGCTGTCCCAACATCGGAGAGTGCTGGGGTGGAGGAGAACATGCCACAGCTACGGCCACCATCATGGTGAGTCCTAAAACACACCGCTGCAGATCACCTTACACACGTGTACACCTGTTCCTCTATTTGGACCTAAATATTCTAATTTGGACTGGTGCCACAATCTATTTTTCTCTGACTTGATACAAAATGATGCCAACAAAATTAAAAACATATTCAAACTGATCTCTGCCCCTGTGTGTGTAGCTGATGGGTGACACTTGCACCCGCGGGTGCAGGTTCTGCTCTGTGAAAACGGCCCGTCTGCCCCCTCCACTGGACCCCAACGAGCCCTTCAACACAGCCAAGGCCATCGCCGCCTGGGGCCTGGATTATGTGGTGCTCACCTCAGTGGACAGAGATGGTGAGACGGTCGTGAATACCAATGTCTGATCAAATGATGTGTACCAATTTCCACTCAATGTTTACTCCATGATTTAGTTGTTAATTTCTGTTGCATTGTTTAAGTTTGTGTGTTTTAGTGACAAGATAGCACAGGAAACACAATTGACAAGCCCATTTGTTCCTATGTTATTGTAAAATACCTCGATTGGTGTCAAGACTTATTTTGCACTATTTGCTCTCTGGCAGATATTGCTGATGGAGGCGCGGAGCACTTTGCCAAAACCGTATCATACCTGAAGGAAAGGTACCATTATACTATTTCTTTTTTTCCCTCTTTTTTTCTTCTTATTCTATTTCTTATGCACCGGAATTTAGCACCGTAATCTCATTGCACAATGCAATTGCTGTAACGACAATAAAGATTCTCGAGTCCTGATCATCCCTCTGCAGAGGAGGTCTGTGAATCACAAAGAAAATCACCCTTTCATTTGTCTTCCTCCTGCAGGAACTCTCAAATCCTGGTGGAATGTCTGACGCCAGATTTTCGTGGTGACCTGTCCGCCGTGGAGAAGATCGCGCTTGCAGGGCTGGATGTCTACGCACATAACGTGGAGACGGTTCGCGAGCTTCAGAGGTAAGAGGAGAAACCACGTTGTTAGCAAGTCTCAGCTCTGCCAGCAGAGGGCAGACACTCTTAACCATTCCCCTATTTGTCCATTAGGGGACGCAGTCACTCATCCCACCCTGCCGCATAGAGAAGAGCACACACATAGAACACATAGACACTCCCCCCCAATTAGAATAAAAATGATG
>OMPJ01012902.1:16329-28867 GCA_900312935.1 Carapus acus | reverse complement strand
CCCCCCCCCCCCCCCGCCACTCCACCCCCTGCTAGCCTCTAAGCATGTGGTTGCGATGACAGATCGGCCCGCCGCGGCGCTCCTTAATGTCCCGTCTCTAAAAAGACTTTTCAAGCTCACCAAAAATAGACGAAGCCCAGCAGCCATCGAAAGCTATTCGCAGCCACTAATACATGATAAACAGTCTGAATCATTGATTGGGCATCAAAAGAATGAATAAACAGCCTCTGCGGCCCAAAATAAACCAGATTAGTAACCACACCCCCGCGATGTAGCTCACATTTGGGCCCAAGGACTTCTACCATGAGATGACAATATTGTGTGCACGCAGCGATTGCGGTGGAATAATTTTGTCAATGTTTTTCATCCATGGTGAGGACCTTTACAGGGATCGTCATCTGTACCTTTGCTGTTTTCATCGTCTCCCATCTCCTCCTCCTCCACGTCTTCCACGTCCTCCATATCTGCTGGGTCCATCTCAGCTTGGTCTTTGCTGTGTCAAGGGGGAGACAGACAGTTTAGACTCTAAACCTCTCTAAACTTTAGAGAGTGGGGAGCAACTACCGCATCTGCCAACAAACTGCTTCTGGCATGTTTGGGCAACGGCTGCTGGCGTCTTCGAATAAAACCGCACCTGTAGCTGACTACCAAGGGCCGGAGCAGCTGTGCTCAAATTTTTAAAACCATATAAAAACCAAACCTTAATAGACACAAACACTTCACCATCGTGAACCTTTTGTGACATTTTCAGGTTCTTTATGGTCTAACACACTCTGGCCTATACTGCAAATGATGCGATGAGCGTTAAGTGTGATGCCACTCTGTGGTCTCTATCCATCGATTGGTGCCGAGGGACAATGCACACTGGGACACGTTGTACTTACTTGTCAACTTCTGCCATCTTTGCCGAGTCTCAGGAGTTGCTACAAAATAAAAAGGAAATAAGAGTCAATACGATTGCCGGCCGTGACCTTGTTGCCAGCAAGTTGTAGAAAGGAGAGTCCATTTCAGGTTAGTCTGGGCTGGGACGCAGAGGAACAGTGGAGCCCTAAAATGGGCACAAAAAAGTGTGGCAGCAGGCTGCAGGCACCTCAATGAGCAGGTTTGATTTTGCACTGTCATCGAAAAAGGAAAAGGAGCAACAATACTGAAAAGACGTATGTTGCCCATTTCAAAATATGTGATCCTAGACATCCAAATCAAAAAGATCACTCTGGAGCTTCAGTGATGTCCAGCCAAAGCCGAGAACCACACAATCTTACGCAACAGACATCACTAATGCCGGTTAGCGCGGAGGTGTCGTCTCTGCGCCGCCTCATTACCAGCGTTCTGGGTCAACGAGAAATCAATAACATGACCCGCCATCTTCTTTTCTTACAGCCAGGGCTCCCCACAGCAGTATGTCTGCGTACGGATCACACACGCTCGCAACCAGGATAAACAGGCCGGCAGAGAACAGACGACACTACACAGACGATAAAGAAACCAGAGCAGGCGGTGCATGAGAGCTGCAGGCTGGCCGTGAAAAATGCCCATTCCGAAAAATAAAAAAAAGGGGGGAAAATCCTGGTCCCAGCGGACACTTAACACTTTTTTTTTTTTTTTTTGGCGGAGAGAGGACAGCCTACGAAGCTCCGGTGCCAACATTTTGGAGTCAAAGAGAAAAGCGAGTAATCTTACTCCGGGAGAACAGCAGCTGAGTGTGCAAGTGCCCGCATCCAGGAGGAAACGCATGAAAAATGCATCAACAAAACAGCAACACCGAGCAGTTGACACACCGGTTTCACTGACGCCCTGCTTTTGGAGCTCCAGGGCCTCCAAAGCACAGCATTTTTTTTTTTTTAAAAAGCCATTCACAGAAGAATCTTAAAAACACCCATCGGGCGACAATAATCCAAAGAGAGAAATCTAGCCTGAGTATATATTGCTGCAGGAATATTGCTGCGTCAGCAAGTCATTTGTTGTTGATTGACTGTGGATCCACAAAAAAAGAAAAGGGCAAAAACAATGTTGCTGGCCATTCAAAGTAAATGGTCCTTTGGAATACGCCAATCTGCCGGGGTGAAACATTAACCTGAGCTAGACTGTGGCCAGTGACATTTACAATCACATCAAACCTGGATTATCCTCCCATCAGGATTTCTCCCCCCCGGAAACGACTCCATAATACACTGAAAACAGGGTATTAATTTTTTTTCCCTGTCACATCGTCACTGCTGCTTTTGGAGGCAGAGTGCCGCGGGCACCGTCAACACTGGCGCTGCCTTGCCTCGCTTTGAATCAATACCCCTCCCCCCCCAAGTCCAATCATTCAATTACCATTGTTGACTGCGGGGAGAAGGGGGGGGGTCAACGGCAGAAGCAGCAGGAAAAAAAAAAAAAGGGTTCCACTGCCAGAGATATGACCACGCGCCACAGGAATGCACTGCGTGGTCACATTCCGCAGCCTGACACAGTTGCAGCTTTCTCTCAATCCTGACCTGTCCACACTCCAGGCCAGCAGGTGGCGCCAGAGCCAAGTAGCAGAGTGGAGAATGTTTATTTAACTTTGCAGGACACCAACCAACCGATCTTCTGCACGCAACGCTGACTAACCCGACAATACATCTCGTCTACGGCAACCTGTCTGCCATCGTAGCCTTCAGAGGTAATTGGATTCAATTCAATTTGATTCAACTGATTTGATCCTGGTGTTCTGATGACGGGCTATCTCTGTCTGTAAGCTACTAGATGCTTGAATTTCCCTCCAGATTAATAAAGTATCTATCTACCTACCTACCTAATTTTGGAAATTGTACCGCAATTACTAAATGCCTCGAAGGACTAAGGCCCTAAAGCCTGAGCAAAGTGCGAACCATTCATATTGTGCTCCACCCACACCGTGACACTCCCTTTCCTCTGAAGCTGCCGTCCTCCTGGCTGATTGACGTGGTCCAGTCTTCAACAAGGCTGTTTGGGAGACAAATTGGACCCCTAGGACAAAGGCAAGAGGATCAAGACATGGAGGCGTCAAAGGTACTAAAACTCAATCATTAGGGCGTCTTTGGCTCTGACCTCTGGGCGCTGGTGGAGGATTTAAAGGCTTCGTCAGAAGAAATATATCAAACGCGAACAGAGGGTGTGTTCAGACCGGTCACGGTTGTTCGGTCACTAATCGTGCAGCAACAACGATTCACAAAACAACTCAGCTAGACGCAGGACGAGATGAAAACGCAGTGACTTAAAGCCTTTGCGCCCATGGATGGAGGGCGGTGTGGAACAGATCAGTCTGGATTCACCCTGCAGGCAGTGATGGTGCAAAGCCACTCCTGAAGCATCAAATCAGCCCTCCATGCTCCTGATCCCCTGTGCCCATTAAACAGCGGGAACAGATCCTGATTCAGCTGTAAGCTACTATGGACGGATGCTCTATTACAGTCACCACTATGGACGTGGACGGCAGCATACTGCAAATAACAATAAGAAGCTCAAAACGGCAACACAAATGTTTACAGAGACCGTCACACGCATTATGTGATGACGGCGCGATTCGAGAGAACATCAACGGTTGCTTTTTGCGAGGACAAAAACGAGAGAACGGGACAACGGCAACATGACACTGCAATTTGCACTAAAAGCATCCCCGCCAGGGCAAACTGGCTTCATCCACACGCGTCATGGATGCGGCAAAGATCGGCTGCCTTGATAACCGAACCGAATAACCAACCGAACCACCTCAGGATCCATGGAAAGTAACAACTCGGGGATTCACACTGAACCTCGAAGCAATCCACAAAGTAACAACAAAAATAATACCCTGGTCTTGAAAGGCTTCATGTTGACAAGAGGTAGTGGCTCCACAGCAAGCCACTATTTGGAGACCAAATTTAATAATTCTTTTGTTATCAGTTCACCACCATGACATGACTTATTTCTCTTTATTACATCTCTCTATCACTACAACACTGTACTACTCCATCAATGGAGGCATTGCTTCATCATTGTCAGTTAAACGTGTGGTGTTAACCATCACAACTACTTCACTGTAAGTTCTTGCAGTCATTCTCCTTCCCTTGGAAATTGTACCACTTCTTCGGGCAGGCCTGACCAACAGTGAAATGACGAAAACCTAAAAAATGAAGTTAATGCATACAATAAAAAGGTTGCACATACTGTGATAGGATTCCTGTGATGCTCCCAACTCCAGACTGTTTAAACTACCCTAAATAAAAAGCAGTGATGACATCAAACTGTCAGTTGCACTGAGAATGTGATCCAAAATAACTGAAGTTGTGTGTGATGTCATCTGCATATAAACAAAAGCTACAATCCTGATGTCATCAAAGGCTAAACTCTAAAAATTATGCCATGCTAACATTGCAGCACTGAATCCAGTTGCACATCACTGGAATACACAAAGAATAAATAAATAACGATGAAAGTAACATTTACAAAATGTACAGTATATATGAGATATTTGCCTCAGCGTGATGGTTCCTTGACACTTGCCAGATACGTATAGAAGTTACCCCACTTTTACTGATCTTAAATCTTTGGAAAGGTAATACACAACCCGATTATTGGTCCCATAAAGTCACTCAGAACATACATTTAATGAGAGGATGTCAGTCTATGCCGCTGATGAAGCCTGCCGACCACGTGTTGCACAATAAACGGCGACCCATCACTTGGCTACCAAACCCCGGCGCTGGACTACCGCTACACACTCCTCACACACTTTTGTCCAAACCGCCCTCCAGCCATCCTAAGCTGTTGAAACTCCCATCCTCCCCCGATACCGGAGCCTGGACCCACAATGTTCCCGGCCACGTTGCCACCACTTGGCCTTGGCCGAGCTAGGGCGAGAAAAAGGCGGCTAGCAGTAGCCGGCCTGCTCGCTGTGTTCGCCGCAACGTCTGGGCTAGTCCGCTGCTAGCCGAGGAGCTACTAGCTCGATGCGCACCACCGCCACCGCCGCTGCCACCAGCAGCAGCAACAGCAGCAGCCGGGGCTGAGCAAAGTGGGAGGACCGGCCAGACTTCAACGAGGATACGGGTGGGGGAAAAAAACAAGGCCGGCCGACGTGGTTGGAACGGCCGGTGGCCGTGTGGTCCACCCGCCTCACGGTCGCTCCCACACCCTGATATCCACATTCCCCCCAAAAATAAGGTCAAGTCCGAAATATAGACCCTGGCACAGACACGTGTCAACAAAAACCTCGAAATGATGGCTGTCTGGGCTATGTTGCTAACGCAGTGGTTGTCAAAACTAAACGCGGGGAGACAATGGCTTGGTTCGGTTTATTATCGCGGGTTTTCGCGGGTGGTTCTTTCTCCCACATCATGGAGGAGCCAGGCTCAATGGCTGCTGCCGCCGCCACCGCCGCCGCCGCCTCATTAGTGTAGCATTAGCACGGCGGGCACAGCCGCCTTCCTCCAACTCCTGTACGTCCTCAAAGCGAAGACATCCCCATTTTCGCGTCCGCGTCAACGCGCGGGGCTCCGGCGCGTTGACAGAGACGCCCGCCGGCCCTTACCTGCTGCTCTGCGGCCGGAGGATCGAGTGTGTCTGGGGAGGCGCTGCGCAGTGAAGTGGTCCCGGGGAGGAAAGAGACTCCGCTCCGATGGCGGTAAAAGAGAGAGGGATCCCGCCGCCTGCGCTCATATACATCTGACGTCATCACGTAAACCGGCCGTCACCGGGGCAACGCGCGGAGTGGGAGGGGCGGCGGCGGCGGCGGCGGCGGCTGAGGGTCCCTGAGGATGATGGACGGGCGATGGGTGGTGGATGAGGGGTATGTTAATCACCACATTCACTGGATTTCTCCTCGTCATCGGAGCTGCAGTCACACTAAACGGTTTAGGGTTTGGTCCTCCACTCGCCCGAAGATGGGCCCTGTAACAGCTAATGATAATGATAAGGTCAAGATCACTCAGGACCCTTCACACCCGTCTCACTGACTGTTAGGGCAAAAAAGAAAACGACAACCAGACTGAGGAACAGCTTTCAACCAGCAGCCATAAGTCATAGTGCTACAGTGCGTCATAGTATTAAATAACAGTTAAACAGTGAAATGCCAGAACCCCATCCACAAAAATGAACACTCCAGTCAACCCCTCCCACCCCATCATCGCTGCCACTATTTATATTGTCTATCTATTCTGTATATATTGTCTGTACATATTTCTTCTCTATATAAATGTTTTTCTTTTTTTCTTTTTTTTCTAATTTATATTCCCTTTGCACCAGGATTCAGCACCTTGGTCTCAATGTGTCCTATTTTTTCATTTGAAAAAGGACCCTCGCCCTGGCAATCAATAAAGAATAAAGAAAGTGGTCTGCACAGAGACGGGCAGTCCTCCCATGGGCCACATGTTAAGAGACAGAAAGCTGCTGTTACCCTGAGTCATGTATGACCAACGCCGCAGGCATAAACTAGAATGTTATTTAGGACCAGAAATGAATCTAGAGTGGGTAGAGATGACGTCTGGGAGCTCTAATGCCTTGCTCAAGGGCATGGGGGTCATTGCTGAAAAGGAAACAATGATGGGCAGTTTATATGTTGCAGCCCAAACAATGACAGAGATTCGAAAAAGTAGGAAAACAATGTGTGACTCATGTGTGAATCACCGACTTAAAAGTGTAGCAGTATTTCAAGCATCCTCTTCTTCAATGACTTTCTATTCTGCCCGGTGATGTTTTTCTGTAAACGATGCACTTGTCACAGTGAAGATAACGGTTTCGGATGTCAGGGAGGCTCCTTCTCTCGACAGAACCCACACCACTGACTTTGCATTTATAGATCCTGGACAGCTCGGCGTGTCTGTCAGCAGGATATCTGGTGGAGAGCATCAATTCAAAAAAAAAAAAAAAAATCACTCTACTCCCATCAGACAATGAGCCCAAAGCCTTCAGGCACATTCTGGGGGACATGCACGCTAAAACACACACCACAGTGTCCTCAAAATGTCAAGGTGTGTGTGTATGTGTGTCTGCGTCTGTGTGTTTTGGTGCCTTGAATCCAAAATGTCCCGATCCATCAGCACCACATGACAGCAGATTGACATGTTTTTTTCTTTTTTTAATGTGTGTGTGTCAAGTTGAGCTCAAATCCACTGCTAAATTTGCAGGGCACACACACAGTCACACACACTGCAGGCCAGACGAACAGCTGACACAAGCCGTCAGGTGTGTTCTGCGAGTGTGTGAGAGGACAAAGGAGCACGTCAGCTGCAGTTTGGCGTGAATTAGAATTCGTCGGGCGGATCGAGATGCAAAACTGCCTCGCCGCTGTGAGCTGGGCGCCCATCTGAACGCTATCTGAAATGTCGCCGTCAGAGCGTTGAGTTTCAGTTTAACGCTCCGACCCGCTGCCACATTGTTTGCGGTAATTCACGGGAGCGATCGAGTTTTAAGTGTATAAATACTTTGGCTTTGTTGGCGCTAGGTAACACTGACCCGTCTGTCTAAGGGGGAGAAACACACACCGGAGTGTGTGTGTGAACGCATTCAAGGTGAAAATTAAAGTTTTACCGTACTGTTGCATTAGTGATGAGGGAGGGACACTCGGGGACAGAGAGGGGACACGCATGTGAGCGGGACCTGGAAATCAGCTGAGGGCTAACTTGTTGACGGTCGTGCAAGATGTTTTGAGAGGAATATCACAGGCTCATGGTTTTGTTGTTTTGCCATGACACACGACCTTTGACCCCGAGCCAACCCCTGCGAGTCACTTTTCTATTGGTCAGCTTGCGGCCTCTGCTCTGACCTCCCATGTGTGTGAATAAGAATGTGACTAGTGTGGACACAAGGGCGAATCAAACACCTGAGTTTGGAGAAGTGAGGCATTTGTGCAGCAGCAGAGATTTGCTCCAGACTCCTTAGCGGTGGTAAGGGGAGATGGCCGACGGAGGGCTTTGGCACTTAAATATTAATGGGAGCTCTCCACCTTCCCTCAATTCCCAATTTACAAATTTACAACTTGGTTTGTCTGCTTGTCATGTTACTGGTTATCTCCACCGACGACCATCAAGGGGAGACTGATGGTGCAATCTAGGTGATGGGTATCGCAGTACTCTGTGAGGACACACACACACTCACTCACACGCACACACAGCTCCTCGCCACCTCTGGCTTACACAACAGGCCTGATAAATACTTAACTCGCACATGGCAGAGAGAGAAAGCCCGGTTACGCAACGGATGGCCAACGAGGCTCAGGCAGGCAGCGGCGGGGCACGGGGCGAGGAAGAAGAGGAGGAGGAGGAGGAGGAGGGAGAGGAAGACGAATCCAACAATGTGTCCCTGCATGGACACCTCGTTCATCAGGGGACAGGGGAATTGGAATGGGATATGAGAATTGGCATCCAACTGGATACCACTGACAAACCACAACAAATGAGGTCACGCACACGCACACACACACACACACACACATTTACTTTCCCAGCATGCATTGTGGAGGGAGAGGGAGGACTTAATTAAGTAACCTACGTAGATGGTAAACAGGAAGCGGAGGATGTGTACACATTCACTCACACACGCAAACACACACACACAATGACAGACAGACAGACCAACACACACACACACACTCCCACACAGAGTAGAATCAAAATACACAACATTGCATCATCCAGTCTCATGAGAATGACACAACTACTACAAATACTATAGGTAACAAACAGGTGACGATAACAATAATAATGATTATAATGATAATAATGATAATAATAATAACAATAATAACACCGACAGTAATCGGCCATGGCGTGGCCGCTTGATGACCACGCCAGTCGCCGTCATCACACTCACACCATTGCAACCGGAGCCCGGTGGCAGTCACATCAGCCTCACGTGACCCATCGCCAAGCGCCCGAGGTGTGGCAGGGACGAGGACGGGAAGCAGGCGTGGCTCTTTTATTTTGCATGGCTGTCTCACCACCATCAACAGAGGTGTGTGTGTGTGTGTGTGTGTATGTGTGTGCGTGCATGCGTGTGTGTGTGTGTGTGTGTGTGTGTGGAACAGGATCTCACACAGGACACCAGGATTGTTTTTTTGGGGATGTCAGATGTAGGGCGGAAATGAAACAAGGGTAGAAATAAAAACACAATCATCATTAAAGCCGCTGGCTCCTCCCCATCCTCCTCCTCCTTCTCCTCCCCCTCCCTCTCTCTCTCTCTCTCTCTCTCTCTCTCTCTCTCACTCACTCACTCTTTCTCTCTCAAGTGATATTAATAGCCCGCGGCGAAATTAAAAAGCTAGAGTTTCAGATCTGTGCCTGAGCTGTAATCCGGCTCTCTGCCGTCACTACACTGTGTCGCCGCACGCCAGGGCAGCGGCAACAACATGCTGCCCTCTTCATCCTCCTCCTCCTCCTCCTCCCTTCCAACAGCTGACATTAATCCGCCAGTCGGGCCAACGTGGGTGAAGTCTCTGGAAACAGGATTTTTCAAAAGGCTATTTACAGGAGAGACGTGCGTCCGAGCAGAGACTGCGCATGTTTGTCCAGCCTGCGTGAGCACAAAATTGGCGGTGTGGGTCGGTTCCCATTGTTCCGTCCGTTTTTAGAAAGTAATTGGAGGATGATTGTGCCTTTAATTTCATTTTTCGTCATCATTTCAAAGTGCTAGTCAGGGGATGACACACGCTGGGATGAATTTGAGCGCTCCATGACACAACGTATTCCATTTGTGTTGGTGTGGACGTTTCCGTTTGTGCCATCTAGATGTGTCCTTGCAAGATAGAAAAAAAACACAAATTAATGTAGTTGTTCAACAGTTTAACAGAGGTAACATGCAGCTGTGACTGTACAATAACTTTTATTTAACAGTGGTGAGAAGCTTGTCAAACCTCGCCTGAAATACATTTCTGGAGGTCTGACTAATGCTAATGGGGAGACGTTCTGAGTTGTACAGCTTGGAAAGCACCTTGAGATTACTTCTGTGATGATTTGTTGCTCGATCAAACTGAATCGAGTTAAATAACATTGAATGAAATTAGATAAAATTTACAAAAATGTAATAAATTAGATTAAAATTTTTTAAATCAAAACTGAATTAAAAACATTAGAAAAATTAGACTAATTCAATTCAATTCAATTCAATTCAATTAAAAAGACAAAAGACAAGAAAAAAAAAAACTTTCCGTCTCTGTTTTATGGCATCAGGCTAGGCAAGTTGCTACTGTGACATCATCAGGCGACACCATGGTCAAGGTGAAAAGTGTCAACCTGGGGTTTCAAACCGAGACCCCCCCCCCATCTACTCCCCTGCCGCACGTGCCAGGCTTTCCCATTGATGCAGAGAGAATATGGGCCGTGCGGGCCTCTGAGGAGCAGAGCGGCTCCTAATCCCAACGTCAATGAGAAGCGCGCTGTCGGCAGGTTTGGGGCGCGGGCACGATCGCTGTCAGCAGATCCGCCTTTCCAACAGACTCGCACCGCAGCCGAAACACCCCAAACCAACTGCTTTTCAGCTGCAATCGTCAAACTCTGTAGGGACAAATTGGTGGGATCTTCTCTTCCTCCCTCTCTTCCTCCTGCTTTGTCCCTCGAGTCACAGGGGCAGTTTTCCGTCCTGGGTTGGTTTGTCGTGATGCACGAAATTCAATATCTGGGCCGCAGGATTACATTCCTGCTCAAGAGACAAGAAAGTTTGTGATGCTAGGTAATGAGAAAAAGACGAAAATTAGGAGAAAAGCGAGCGAACGGTGCAGCCCTGGCTCTCCGGGGACGGGAAACCAGACGCGGACAGGCTGTGTAAGAGTTTTGAGCGGCCTCCATGGAATGACTGGCGGGGCACAAACTCTGACAAAGTCTCTCTGGTTCTGAGCGAGGGCATGTTTGGGAGGGAGAGGAGGGCAGGGAGGTCCAAACTGCTGAAGATATGAAACCGAATCGTCTTGCCAGCGTCACGTCGGCTTTGTTGTTGTGGGTGACGCAGAGCCGAAGGAGGGAAAGCCGAGACAGGCGCAGAGGGAGGTCTGTTAATGAAACGCAAACACAGAGAAGGAGGAAGGGAGGGAGGGGGACGGTTGTCCCCAATGACAGATGTGGTCCACAGGGGTGCAAATATGGCCGCACGGTGTGCAGGTCAAACCAGCTGTGCGCAAAAAAACAAACAAAACAAGACAGAGGAGCAAAACACACTAAGCAGAGATGCGATTAGCATCACAACATTGTTCAGTTTACAGCAGTGTTAGCGGTGTAATGGCACACTCACACTTGTGTGTGAGGGTGTGTGTGTGTGTGTGTGTGTGTGTGTTATGAGTGTACAGCACTGCACGACATTCCGACAGTCAATCATTCCGACTCGTCTCCCGAACGCCACCGCCTTAATCGCTGCTGCTCTCTGGCGTCGCTCGATACTTCCCCCGTTTAGCCGCGCGGCGGACTGCAATGATGAAAGCTCATCTGAGCAGCCAGTCGGCTGGAAATGCCAAATCATCGCTGCTTGGAAATGGATGAGTAATGATCCCGGGCTGATGCGGAGTTCTCCCCCCTAGATGGAACAACAGCCTCAGGATTTATCGTGGCTCACACACACTCGATCAGCACGGCTGTATTGTCTTTCCGTCTTCACTGGGGGGGGGAAATGGAACATTTGCACAAAGTTGACGCTGATTAGTGCTTATTGCGTGAATTGAATACTTGAGCAAAGGACGAGGCAAAGCCCGACCGAGTCTATGTAGCGAGGGGACGCGTGATATTCAAGTAAGGTGTGTGTGTGTGAGAGAGAGAGAGAGACAGAGAGAGAGAGAGAGAAAGAGGAAGCCAGCTGTGCTTAGAGGGGTTCCCCAAAGCTCTTCCCCGGGCTAAAAATAGCAACAGGCCCGGCGCAGTCTGGACAAAAGGTGAGAATCTGGATGAAATGTGTGAGGAAGAGGGCTGAGAAGCTGAAGGACCGATGGGAGGCGATGAAGGGAGGATGAGATTGGCGAGGGAGGGGGAGAATGGAAAGGAGGGAGGAGGAGGGGAGGACAATGGGGATGTTGCGTTGTGTGCCGTGATTCAGATGTGATGTAGGAGGGGAAGGAAGAGGAGGAGGAGGATGGTGGGGACAGAGGGAGGGAGAGGATGGGTGGGAGAGAAAAGCCTCAGGGCTGATGTTGCTTCTGCTCCAGGCAGGAAAGTCAGAAGAAGAGAAAGTACAACACACGCTGCGCTAATCTGCCGCTGAATGAGAGCGGCGTGCTGCAGCACTTTCTTTTCTTTGCTGCCCCGCAGTGGGGTGGGTCAGTGGCGGGGTGGAGGGTGGCAGCGTGTAAATACGTCTGTGTGTTTGTGTGTGTGTGTGTGTGTGTGTGTGTGTGTGTGTGTGTGTGTGTGTGAGTGTGTGTGCGCATCGCTGAGCCAGCATCCAGCGCGACCCCAGCAACCCCGCTGCACCGCAAGCACACAGGATTACCTCACTTTTTATTGCTTAACCCATCTAAGCCCACGGGCCACTATGCCAGCTGAGAGGGAGAGAGAGAGAGAGAGAGAGAGAGAGAGAGAGAGAGAGAGAGAGAGAGAGAGAGAGAAAGAGAGAAAGGAAGAGAGAGAGCAAGAGGGAGTGG
>OMPJ01012902.1:3132-16309 GCA_900312935.1 Carapus acus | reverse complement strand
AGAGAGAGAGAGAGATAGCATGCAGGGGGTGATGTAACACACCCTGCGAAGCCACAATGGTGGGCCTGATTCCTTACACACACACACAAACACACGCACAAACATGCCAACCCTGGCACAGATCACAGATGTGATCTCTGTATCTGGGTAGGTTAGATGGGAGAGGTGCTAATGCTGATTGTTGCCATGGTTACAGCCAGGTAGAAATTTTAGATCGAGTCAATATTTTCAGCATATGGTCAGCCAGGCGTTACTATATCGACATTTGAAATGAGATTGTTGGCTTAATTGTTGAGAGTTGACCCATGGACACAGACACACACACACACACAAACACACACTCGCAGCACCACAAAAATGAAGGAAAGTTTTTGGAAAAAATAATAATAATACATGTTGGCCAACAGGGCACAGAAAAAATAATAAGGGAGGGAACAAATTGGGGCAGTAACAATATTTTCATACCTGTGTGTCAGAATAATTACCCCAAACACACACACACACCTACTTTGTATCCTGTCTGCTTCCTGCCTGCTTCGTCCCTCATTTGCCTCTGTCTCCTTGAAGGACGGCCAGCCGCTGGTCGGGATGATGTATCCTAGCAACAGTGACATCCGGTCCATCCCAGCGGCAAGATGACCCAAAATCACCTCGTGCCAGTGTTTGGGCGAACCGAGAGGGTGAGGAAGGGCGACGCCGACCCGACACTCAAACAGAGAATGCGTGTTGCCACTCACGCCAGTCTGATTTTCCCAGCATGCCTCTTAACCGCTTGTGGAAATGTGATTCTCGACATCAAAATCGGGATCCACCGTCAAACTGCAACTGCCAGAAAGGCATGATGGGTATTTTTAGGGAGCTCAAGCTACCAAATTGGACCAAACACGCACGTTTGGACGGAGTGGCGGGGAGAAATGGCCGATATCAGGTGTTTGGATGTCACACGAGTCATCCCTGCCTGCCCGTCCTTGGCTGGGGAAACCACAGCGGGAATTCCGGCAGTGGGATATCTGGACAGGTCTGGATTGAGTGGGGTCTCAGCCCAGGCCTGCCTGGGCTTACTAGGAGAGAAACCGGGAGAAGCGGAGAAAATTCGCACTTAGCCGATCAGTATCAGGAGATGGATTTTTTTCCGAATATATACGTTTAACCATCCTTGCATCCATTTTCGTTCCTGTGGAACTCTCAAATAACAGGAAGCTGTGCTGCTTCATGTTTCCACACTGCCCTCCGCTGCTCACACCCTCATTTCCACGTCATTGATTTGCGTATTTAATATCTCGTTTCCACCTAAACGCTCCTGCTCAAGATGAAGTCATACTGAGGCAGAAAAATAGGGAGAGAGAGAGAGAGAAAGAGAGAGAGAGAGAGAGAGAGAGAGGCAACTTCACTTGCAGTCTCAAGCTTCAAGTCCTTGCGGCTTCAAAGTAGAAGCAGCTGCACTTCGGGGGTTGTGGGATTTTGGAGGTGTGATGGTGCATTATCGCCACGGTCTCAGCACCAGGCTTCATCTGAGGAGTGGCACCACAAAAACTCACAAAGCAACACAGTGCCATATGAGTGTGTGTTTGTGTGTGTGTGTGTGTGTGTGTGTGTGTTTGTGTTGCAGTGGAAAAAAAAGTAAGCCACTGAGAAAAATCACTACTTTCTGGTATCTAAAATCATCTTGGCAGGTGGGTCGTTGGCTCCCTCCTGCGGTTCAAAGTGATACTGCAACCGACTGCACTAAAACCCTCATTCGCGTGAAAGTCCATCACTACTTTTTCAAAAATATCTTTTACAAACATATGGGTGAATAATGTGACTGATGACTTATTATAAGTAATACTTAAGCTTTGACCTAAAATGCCAAAATTAATGCCTAAGCTTTTACCTAAAATGCCTTAAACTATATGTCAAAAGTCTTTGACATAGTTTTAGAAATTATACCATTCGAAGGCTGTTTCAGTCAGAGATTATGTGCCTGGAATTGGGACACAATTTGGAGATTATTTACCCGCATTTTCCAATATTGTCAAAATTCAACCATCACCATAGACACCACACACGCTCAACAGAAGAAACATGGCAGGTACACGTACCTTTAAATGGAGAACCTGTCACAAAAACAAGTGGGAGGCCACCAGAAGTCATCTACTTTATTTTGCGCTATGTTACATGTGACCATAAATTTCCAGTTAGTTACAGTTGCCATGGAAATAATAGTCTGGAGAGAAAAGGCTAGACGTTCGTGTAAGTGGTGCGAGAATGTGAGTGGGAGATCGGCACAAATGAACACTGTGGCTGAGTGAGCGAGATATGAAAATAATAAAGAGATCAAAATCAACACAGAGGAAATTAATAAGACAACCGATGCTACAGACAAACAAATCGGACAAGAACCCTCCAACGCCCCCACATAGAAAAACAGACGGGGCTTAACGCCACACAGGTGCAAAGACAAGAGGGTGTGTGCCCCCTTGAGAGTTGGAGTGTGTGTGGAAAACACGAGGAGGGTGAAAAAAACAAGGAGGAGGAGGAGAGGGTCACCTTTTTGTCCTAGGAAAGAGCTACAGACGGGTCACCATGGCGAGGCTAGAAGGGGGTTTAGGAGGGGGTTGCGAATCCAGAGTCTTCGCTAAGGCTTCGTATGGCACGTCCACTCCTAGCCACGGCTAAAACAGGGCAACTACAGCCACCGCACTTCATTTTCTGCTCTCAAATCTCATCAACTCACGGAGGGTGAAATGGAATTTGTCAAAAAGCTGAATAATTGGTCATTCGCCCCTTTTCAGCCTCTGATCTCCAAATCGAATCTGCGTCACGAGCTTCACCCCATATTGTTTACCATGGTGGCTTGTTTGTGAAACCTTCCCGATGCTTCATCCTCGGACATCTCGTCCATGTGTGGAGGAGGAGGGGCAGATGGTCACGGTCACGCTTTTAGCCGCATCATGGATGCTGTGGAGGTCGTGTTGCGCATCTTAAGGGTTCAAGACTGTGAAATTATCCCCCCGTTCCTCACCCTCCCCCAACCCACTTTACAAGGCACTGGCGCTGCTGACTTTGTGTTCTGCACATTCAAATATCTGGATTCTCGGCTTTATGAGGGAGTGAGGCAATGAGGAGACACACGAACGGTTTGCCGGTGTCTCGATTCTGACTCTGCACCTGTGTGCTCAACAGTCGGATGACCAAATGAAGCCTGTCGGCAGAAGCAGAAGTATTGAAAATCTGAAAATAGCCTGATGCAACCGCAGGAAGGAATCCAGAGAGCCAATTAGCTTCAGTCAATTAGCTCCAGTCCTAATTAGCTCCTGCAAGTGTTCTGCGTAGGGCTGTGGGAATAAACAACCCGCAACAAACCGACTGACCTCCAGGTGGACAGAGGGACGCAGCCCCAAAGAACACTGTCCCTCCGTCCACTGTCCCCTCTAGAGAGCAGGGGTCCACGACAACTCTACACACTCGGCTTGGCTTGGCGTCCTTTTCGATACTACTTTTTTGTTTCTGGGGTATTTTCTCTCACGAAAGCACTGGAAGCCTCGTATGACGCTTCAGATTGGAGGAGGAGGTCATATTGGATGAAGACAGTTTTGGTTGGATCTGCCTTAGAGGGTCCCTGCAGACTCAAAAGCAGAGAAAGAGGCTACGTGGGGCCCAAACAAAGGGTTTGAGGGTTTGTTTGTTTTTTTAAAATAACAAAACGTAAAAATCTTTCTGCTCACAGACCTGAGACTCCAGGTCATATAAATTGGGGCCGCGGACGTCGCAGCAACGGAGAACTCTGGAACTTGAGTGGGATAATTTTGGCCAGTGCATGATGTCCTAGTAACCCCACTATAGCAACTCTGTTTGTTTTTTTATTTGTTTGTTTGCGCACGTTGAGTTGTTAAGCCCGCGGCAGGTGTCGAATAACCGTCGGACGCTGACGCCCTCCTCGCCCGCAATCAGCTGTTTGACTCTCAGAACAGGTCTGCAGGCAGTGCAGCACTGGGGATTGAATGACACACCTGGAACTATGCAATTAAAACAAGATTTAAAAAGCTGGCGAGGAGAGGTTACCCGACGCAAACACTCACTTTGGTCCTCTTAACGACCCAAAAGGAACACAGATGCTTCTGACGTCTGGCTGGTCATTTCCAGTGCGTTTGAGCCTTTGGCTGAAACGTAAACCATCTAAAAGTCTAAACTAAATTGCTCTGCTTCTACATACTACTGACTACAGTGAGGCCATTACTTCTGGCTGTGTAACATCGCCTGTGTGTGTGTGTGAGAGAGGTGGAATGGTATAATACAGCAGGAATTAAAGCTTACATGTCATATCTCAGTACAATAAACGTGAGCGCTACTCGTCATCCCCATCCCCTTTCCCAGCCGTTCTCCCTCCTGGTAAAAAAATAAAAAAAGTCACGCAAGTCGGACCACTTTGTCGCCTTCTTTCCTCCTGTGCCTTTCCCCTCACCTTGCAGGCTTCTACGCTCGTAAAAGACACGCAAAGAAAACGGACGATTAAAAAACAAGACGTTAAAATTAAAGGTAATATCTCGTAAAAGTCTTTTAAGGGTTGTCTCAGTGTTCCCTGTAGTCTGAGGTGAAATGTGGGCCGACCTTCACGTCTTCAGTCCGTCGGCTTCGAAAGTGGCAGCGGGCCCCGACCCCCCCGGTGGTGGCAGTGGAGTCCTCCGTGGTGGCAAACTCCTCTTCCTCATGCTGACGCTCATCCCTCTCTTCCACCGAGAGATCTGCCGAGGCCGCTAACTGACTGGCAGGAACACTTCCACGATAAATAAGCAGTTTGTCAAGTCTCTCCGTTTGGAGAGGAAGGTGTTGTGTGGTTATACGCCTGCAGGGGGCAGTGTTGGGCTGTATTGTATTGAATTTTGGGGAGCGGCAAAAGTTCATGTCCTCCCCCTGTGCCGCTGACAGTTGGAAGGGAGTGTGTGTGCTTACGCGTGCAAGGGCTCGCGTGTGTGTGTGTGTGTTATGGCTGCTACTTGAACACAAAGTTGATCAGGACCTGAAGGGCGATGAGGAGGATGATGATGGCATAGTCGCGCTGCTGGAGGAAGGAGCTGCCCACTGATTGGCCCGCTGTCCAGCTCCGCAGCACGCTGATGCTCCTGGAAACACACACACACACATGCGCGCACACACACAGTTACCCTCGCTGTGCAAAGGTGAGCCTCCTCGCGCCCTCTAACCTTCCTCACCTGTTTATGTCCTCCTGCGTCTGCTTTATGGATTCAATGGCACTTTGAAGTTCACTGAGGTCGGTTCCTTTCTTCCTCAGACGGCTGTTGTGTTTGCTCTTGTGTCCTGCGCAGAACACACACACAAAAACACACACCATTACACGCTGCTCCAATACAACGGCAAAAAGTATTTGACCTTGTTGTTTTTCAAATCTACAACAAAAGTCCCGAGTGCATCCACCCGCGCTCAAAATAGTCAAATTGTCATTTCTTTGTGGAAAAGAATCGTGAGGTGAAACTCAATCTTGGGGAGCTAATGAGTGTGAATGTCGTGCAGAGCCTGATATGGAGAGTGAGAGAACATATCCCAGCATTCTGGCACCGATCACTGCTGAGTCAAAACAAAAAGCCCATTTTCATTTTGGGAAGTAAACCAGGCGGCTGTGGAGTGTTTGCGTGTCAGAGGGCCATAAGGACGGAGAGAGCGAAGGAGGGAGAAGGAGAGGGAGAAGGAGAAAGGGAGATAAAAAGCTCAAAACTGACGTTCACTGCCCGAGGAGTCTTGGCGGTCGGGTTCCGGGGAGGAGCAACCGCTCTCTGGACTCTTGGGCTTGTCGCTCTTGTGTTTCCTCTTTGGCACCGTTACCTTGACACGGACACAACAAACAAACACACACACACGCACACAGACACACACACGCACGCACGTGTACAGAGGTAAGTAAACACATTAGCGTCCGAGCATACGCAGCCAAAAAAAACAAAGCACAAAATACAAACACACATGCATATTTGTACAACGAGCAGATGACGTGACAGCATGCAGGTGCGTCGGCGAGCAAACAGAGTGAAAACATGCACGTGACACCTAACCTGCATCTGAGTTGAGGACACTTTGTGTTATGTGGCCTCTGATTTCTTTTTTATTATGTCTGGCTTTGGCTCACTATTTCAGAAACGTTATGTTTGTGCTACTGGGAAGTTTTCGTGCCTGTCAAAGCCAAATGTTGGAAACCGACTCGTCAAGTGTCATTCATGAGGAAAACCAAAAAAAAAAAACAGGGCAAATTAAAACAGCGAATGCTTTGGTGTGATGGGAATATATCAGATGCAGGTTCCTGTCTCTCCTCAGGCACATGCTGTTCTCTCAGAATGTTGCGGTTCCCACACAAGAGCGGCCGCGACGCTGAGGTGACTGGCAGTGATTACAGGCACACGGAGAAAGAGCGAGAGAGGCACAGACAGAGGGAGAGAACAAGAGGAGAGCACAAGAGGTGAGGATGGGGGGTGGCGACGCAGCGATGATGGCGACCAGAGTGACAGAGAACAGTGGCGATGCGATGGAGACCATGCGTCTGGCAAGCGTGGAGGATGGGCTGAGGCGGCGAGGCGCGTGGGGCGGGGTTGTGGGTGGCGGCGTCTCGATCGGGCAGGCCTACCTGGCACTTGCAATTGTCCCTGCGCGGCCCCTGGTTACTCAGACTAATAAGGCTGCCTGAACGTACCATGGGCGTGCGGTGCCGCACTTTGGTCTGGACGCAGCCGTCTTTCTCAAACTGGATGAGGTCGTTTAAGGGGTCCCACGGTCTCGTGCTGGGGACGGGACACCGGAGATTAAAGACGCGGCTGGGTAAGGCTTGCTCGACCCCCCACGGCGGAGCCCTCGCTCACTCGGCGTATCTGTAGTGCCACTCTCCCGTGATGGGGTCCTGCTCGAACAGCGCCGGCACCCACTCCTCGCATTTGGCCTTGCGCTCGCGGGCCGACTTCCGCTGGGCCTCCTCCAGGATGAACTTCTCGTTGGTGGCCTCCATCTGGTCCTTGTTGTTGATGGCTCGGGTCACGTGCTGCCACAGCCTGGTCGGGAACAGCGTATGGGGTTGGGAAACCCAGAAACTACAACCGGTGCTTCCTCGGTGGAGAATTATACAAACCTTTCCGATTCAAATTCGCTCTGCTCCTCCGTCGGAACGGTACAACGGATCAGTCGCTTCTGCCTCAGGTCCGGCGTGGGGTTCCAGAATGTGTCCAACGTCCCCATCTTCTTGTCGTTGATGAATACCTCGCTGTCCTGTGGACATTGAGAGGGTGTCTGGGGTGAGCGCAGCACAAATAACAGTCGGGGGAAAAAAGGTCGACGAAAAAGGGCAATTGGGCCTCACCCAGTGTCCCTCTAAGGTAGCCAGCACCTCCTTCCCCAGCTTTATCTTTCCAGAGATCTGATTGACACAGTCGCTGCTGCCCAGGAATGGCTGGAGGGTGAAGGGAGGAAACAGGAGAGGAGAGGAAAGGGTAGAGGAAAGGGGGCAAGGATGAGGACAAAAGATGGGGACGAAGGTAGGAGAGGAGAGGGCAAACAAGGAGACGGTGAGGGATGGAAGGGAGGAGAGAGACACTTGCGTAATTCACTTCCTCCTTGTCTGAGACGCGATTACGTGCCGGGTGACGTGATTATTTTTCCATATCTCAGCATATCTGATTTCATTTCCTTCGCTCACGCTCACGCTCGCCCTGGCATCCCACCACGCTCTAAAACGAGATGAGCTTGTTTGTCCTGTTCCCGCCCCGGCAGCCTGATATCGAGGGAGTAAAATCTCCCATGTGATAAAACAGAAAGCGGACCGCCAAGAACGCGTAACGGACATAAGGCTCTGGGACGTAGACGGTGTCCTCTCTGCTTTTTTGGGTCTATTTATTTCTAACTTGGCGTGGAAAGACTTCAGCACATCTGGCACCTCGCGGACGCCTGTTTCACCCTGCACCATTAGCCAAAATGGGATAAGGTGATGTGCTTTCTTCCTCCGATGGCTTTTAAACACAGCTTTGACCGACACCATGTCGCTCCAGGACTTGAGGATAAAAAGGAAATGAGGTGGAAATGTCTCATTATGTACCTGACGCTACATAATGGCAGTGGGGGATGGAGACGATGTGAGACAGGGGAGGAGGGAAGGTACAGGGGAGGGGGCATCGTCATTGGGATGAGGGGATGGAATGGGGGGGTGAGGAGGGTGTCGGTGGTGGATGAAGGTGTGGAGGGGACCGGGTGCACAGGAGAGCCAGGTGAGGACTCGGGTCGCACCCACAATATGTTGCAGAATACCGCATGCCTGTTGTGGTGAAAAGAAAAATGGACTAGAAACCTTAAGTTTGAACTCCAGCTGAGCGCTGTAGCCCGTCTTCTCACACATGATGGTGATCTGGCCCCCAAGCTCCAGGGTCATGGTGCCGTACACGATCCCTACAAGAGCAAACGGAACATGCAGCACAAAAACATATTATTTGGCGTAGAGATAAATGGCGTAAGGAGAAGAAGAAGAAGAGGAGGAGGAGTCTTCACTCTGACCTTTGCAGTGGGCGTAGGGCATGTTCATCACGTAGTCCTCCCCTCGGTTGAGGAAGGTGAGCCGCGCCTCCCCATCAAGAATGGCGGAGAGGGAGTTTCCTGCAATGCAAAATCCACGTGAGGTTGCGAGGAGGAGTTTAGCGGATGCTACTCGCGTCCGTCTGGCACCACAGCGGAAGCAGATGCCGAGGCTCTTCTTCCGCACTGCCCTCCGACGCCGTGAGGGCGCTGCCTCGTTCATCTCAAGCTAGCGCGAGTACCGGGCGACTCATTACAATCAATCGATCCATCAACCCCTAAAACATCCCCCGTGAAAGTCAGATGAGATGCCTGAGTGAGAAAGATCAAACCTAATAACATTTCATCCACTTTAAAGCAGCAGAAGAAGTATGAGGCTGAATGAACACTTCGGCAACAGATATTCTGTGTATCACAGCCAGACTCTGTGTGTGTGTGTGTGTGTAAGTACCGTAGAACTTGGACTTTGCCAGGATGCTGCCACTGATGCAGAATCCATCCTTCCTGTTGCTGACATAGAAAGCCGACACCGGGGGATGATGGGACACCTGAGGAGGACACAATCCGTCACTCCGCGCGCCCGCCGACGTGCTTTCACCCCCAAAGCAAGCGGAGTCCCGTCTCACCTGCTCGGCGATGTAGAAGGTTTTGCTGTTGGTCCTCTGGTGGAGCCACATGCAGCGGAATGTCTCGCCTATGATGGGGTTGTACGGCTTCTTCAACCCCTGAGGATGGAGGACAGACGGAGCGGTTTCAAGGCACGGCGCGGGGACAAAGCTTGCTTAAAAAACTGCGACGCCCACCTTTGGCTTTTTGTAAAACCCAGAGATGTACCACTTCACCACTTTCTTCATCCGGTTGAAGGCGTTCTCCTCCACGGCAGCCCTGCAGGCGAGACGCGTGATTCGAACTTCTCACTCCTGTGCGACTGACTGTGATTTACTGGTGGAGTCACACTAATAACAGGGGTGGGACAGGGTTCGGGGGCGGGGCTTACTCTGACAGGAAGTCAGCGTGGTAGTAGTAGTCCGACAGCTTGTCCAGGAAAGACCTGGGCTCCAGGATGAAGGTGGGCAGGACCACCTTGGACAGGTCCATGCCGGGTCGCACCTGTTTCAGCAGGGTCCAGATCAGAGATTTGTTTTCCTCCGACACCGTCTCCGTCTGGGAAGCTTCGCCAGCCTGGAAGCGGAGACACACAGACACACAGAGAGACACACACACGTAGGCCATTACGTCACTGGAGCCTGTATTCTCGACACTGGTGACTTTTGTGCTCGGCCATTTCAAAGCCATATACAATCTCAGCTCTGGGCTTTGTGAGACTGGCACCGGGAGGTCTGAAATCATTTGTGACTATAAACACATTCGGCTTCTGTAGGTGTTTAATTAGTGAGCTGTCCACGCCACCATTCATCACAGGGTGGAAACGGCCGCGAGCACTTTCGCACCCGTCATCTTAGCGGCGGCGGGCCTCTGGCGTGTTCGCCTATGCTGAGAATACAATCAGAGCCTGTGCTTATTCTGGCAGCACAAATAGCCGGGCAGCGCTGCATGCTAATTTCTCTCTTATTATGGAGGGCGTCCATCAAAGCGCCCACTTGCTGATACGGCGCTGGAGCAAAGTGACGGCTGGAGGTTTGACGAACTCGCGGGGGGGTGGGGGGTGGAAACTTTCTAGAAACTTTCAACCGGAACCCACCTCTCCTAGCTCCTCGTGCGACTGCTCCAGGTAGAGCGTTTCCCGCACGTGCTCGTTGGGGTCCAGGTCCACGTAGGAGTCGTCCTGCCTCTCGGACGTGTCGCTGTCGCTCTCCTCGCTCTTCTCCAGGCACTCGGGGTCCGACTCCTCGTGGTCCTGTTCGCCCTCGCGGTCCGACTTGTCAGAGTAAAGGTCCGGGTCTTTCAACTGGTCGCTGTCGCTGAACCTTGACAAGGAAGACAGGGACATGGTGGAGGAGGAGGAGGAAGAGGGTGGAAGGTGGGCGCGGTGGCCCGTGCTTGGCTCTCCACTCACTGGAAGCCGTGGATGTTGTGTGCGCGGAGGAGGCTGTAGAAGTTGATGGAGTGTTCGCCGCCCGGGGCCACGGCGCTCACGTCCTCCTTCCCCTCGCGGATCATGGTCCTCTTCAGCAGGCTGGAGCACTTCAGAGCCAGCTCTAAGGCGTCCATCCAGCAGCGGCCTGACGGCAGAGATGGAGATTTATGTCCATGAGATGAAGCCAAACCAATACGGCGTAACACCGGGAAAAATGGTGCGATGCGTCAGTTTTTTCTCACCATCTGACTCAGACGCAGCGCGGAAGATGAGGTGGCTGCTGGGTAGCGGCTGAGTGATGGAGCCCACCGCCTCTCCTTTGGGACCCTGGTGGTGAGAGATATAACGATACATCTCTACATTAAGGTGGCGAGGAATGTAAAGGAACGCTGAAACTTTTTAAATCACTGAATTTATGAATGAAGGAGTTACAATCCGCCAAAACCAAACTGGAACTCATTTCTGCTTTAACCACTCTGACGTTATTGTTTGGTCTCACTTCAGCGCGTCCATTTCTTCCCGCTTCACAGATGGTCCCTTAAATTGGAACGCCTTTTCTCGGCTCCATCGATTTAGCCGTTGGCTGCCGAGTCGATGGCGAACAGCGGCAGATCTGGAGCGAGAGGCTCATTATGCTGGAGAGCCGTGGGCGGGCGCACGAGCGGCAGAGTGAAGTGTTTTCACTCCGCCCGCCAAGTGGGTGACCGCGACACCGCGAACACGCAGGCTTTTTAAAGTTACGGCTCAAACCTTTTTTTTTCTGTCGGGGGACAAAGGGGAACAATGGGGCCGGGACGTCGGCGATGAATACCAAATCTGGGCTGAAGTGCCCGCTGAGGCTCGGGGGACAAATAGAAAATTTGTACTTGACAAATATGAAAATGAACGGCTCCATAATCTCCTTTGTCTCACATTCGTCAGTGCTGAGCTCTTAATTATGTCCCCAGCATCCACATCTGCTTCACTATTCATGCTTTATTTTGGCGGGGTGGGGGGATAAAACATTGCGTTTTTAATGGAAGCCTCTCCTCCCCTGATTATCTGGTTTTGTTCTGCGCTTTTGTTCTGCACTGCAGAGGAAAAGCCGAAAAGGTCGTTATTAAAACAGTTTGGGCCTCTCAGATCCACAGCATCACTGCTAAAGTCTCCGTCTACTGGAAAGACCTGCTGGTCTGAGTTCTTTAAACATCTACCTGGGGGAACATCTACTTATTTAGGATGGTAAATCTCTTGAAATTATCCAATTCAAGCAACCTTTAAGTAAGTTTCTCAATGTTACGGATAACGCGGCTGCCATCGTGATCGCCTTAGCGCCTCTCTGTGTGTATCCCGTGTCCCCACCTTGACGGCCCAGATGGACTGCTCCAGCGGGTGGAAGAGCTTGAAGCAGAAGCCATCCTTCTTGGAGGGCCTCTCGATGAGCTCGCAGGCGTTGAGCAGCACCGTCCCCACCCACTGGCCGTTCTTGTGCGTCTTGTAGATGAGCAGGACGCCCGGCTTCAGCACGCACCACAGCTTGGTCCAGCTTTTCAGGGTGCCCCGGATCTGCGGACGCGGACAGACTGACATCACTGCTGTCGCAGAAGCGGCGGCGCGGGGGACGCTTTCGCACCTTCAGCCAGTCGGCCATGACGATGACGGAGGGGTCGGTGATGGTGCTGAGCAGCTCCTTGGTGGCCCGCTTCTTTTCCTCTCTGTAGTTTTTCTTCTGCACCTACGCCGGCCACGCGGAGGAGAAAGAAGACATGAACCACGACGCAAAGCACTTCGCACAACAAACACCACGGACGCCACACAAATGCGGTCTCGCCCCCGACTGTCCGTGTTAAACGACAACCCATTAGCGTGTCTCCCTCGCTGGAGACCGTCGTTTCCAGACGCCTGTGATTGTTTGTTGTTGACTTTTTGGAAACACGACGAGACGCGAGAGCCACAGAGGTTGATTTCCGCCCCTCTGCCATGACGGACGCGGAGGCTCACGCTAATTAACGCTTCCCACTCACCTTGAGGGACTCTTTCTTGGTGAGCTTTCCACCAGACGCGGAGACGTCCTTGTCTGAACCATTGTACAGCTTGGTTTCCGACTGGTGGGGGAGAAAACAACATCGCAGCCTTTATTAATACAATACCCAGCCAGAGGGATGATACTGATAACGTGTTTGTGAACCAGTAAGTGGACAGCGGTGCTCACTAACAAAACAAGTTCACCGCATCATAAATTTCCCAAGAGAGCCATGTGTTATTACTTTTGTGCAACCTACTAGCAGGATTTATGTTTGGCCGACTTATATTTTCCCCCGCTTTCACTCAATAATTGTAAGAAGCCCAGGGGCTGCGAAATGCCTTTGACAGTGAGAGCATTCATTACCTAAACAGCGGATTGATTTGAAGTGGAGGGACAAACAGGAATGCAGGCGGGGGTGAGGAGGGGGCAACGTGGGCGGTGAAGGCATCAAACAACCGCAGGCAGAAATCGGGACCGTTTAAGGGTGCCCTGTAATGGCCGCCTCCATTAAGACCCACATTTAGGGTTTCTCTCGGCTGCGGGAGCATCGATTCCTCGGTGGCGTGATGGAAACGTGGCCTGGAAACGACGCCCGC
>OMPJ01012898.1:0-17612 GCA_900312935.1 Carapus acus | reverse complement strand
CAGCGCAGTGAGCACACTAGGGGCAGACACAGAGGTGACAACGCCACACATATTGACACATATTGACCAATCAATCACGTGCGGCTTTAAGAGAAAAAAAGAGGGAGAAAAAAAAGCGGCTCCCCAATCAGGAGCCGGCTCCCGTCGTTCACTTCAAAGAGCCGGCTCTCAGAGCCGTTACATTCGTGACCGACACGATAACTAGTTGGTAATGTTGGATCTTTATTGGGTTTTAAGATTAAAGATATGGTGGTTGTATTCATGTTGATTCATTAATTAATCGACTGATTAATCAATCAATTAACCAACCGACCAACCAATCAATCTTGATGTTTGAAATAAAAGACGAGTCTCAATGGGCATAAAAAATTAGGTCAACCTCTCTATCTGGGGTGAGGGAGAGGGGGAGTTGTCAGCGTTAACAGCTGTAGTCACACGGAGATTAACGTTCAACTTTCATTACGATATGATGAAGCCATTGTTGACGGGAGGTGTCGTGCATCCTTCTACCTTTCAGGCCGGGAATGACATTCGCATCATTTTGTAGTGAAGCTGTAGTTCTGTCAACGTTGTACAGTAATGAACACCGCCGGAACCTCAAGTCTTTAATGGACAAACCCGAGCCTCAGCAGGGAACAGACACTTAAAGGACACTGCTCTCAGACGAGATGAACCATCATCTATCCAATTTCAATTGGTAGAAGACACTTTACCTCTCTGTCGATTGCACTCGTGCAACTATTTCCTCCAGTCGCTAAAAAATTCTAACAGATTCTCACCTGAGGGGCGGGCCAACCCACTCTCCTGTGTTCCTGATCAGCTAATACCAAGGTTCTAGCTAGTTTGATGGGTTTACATCAGCGTCAGTTTAACCAATAACAGGCTTTCATTGGATAGTCAAAACCACAACAAAATCTGTGTCAACTTTTTTTGGTCTCTCTTTTTTCTTCTTTTTCCAAATGACGGAAATCCTTCTACAGATGGAGACACTTTAATTCCCGTGAACAGGACATGGGCAGTGAAAAATCGATGGACTTTTTAAAACAAGTGAGAATATTGTCTGTTTTATCTGCGAGCCAGATGCAACCATCAAAAGAGCCACATATGGCTCACGAGCCATACGTTCCCGACCGCTGTTCTAGACGCTCTCCCTCTTAACTCATTTGAGCCTATGGAAGTGGCAGAGATGAAGTTTATAACAATGATGAATAATGATGAATAATGATGATGAATGAGATGAAGTTTGTTTGTCTTAAGACAGCTGTGCTCTTGGCTTTAACTACAGCAAAGCGGATGAACGACCTACAGGCTTTATTTATATGGCCTTTCTATTTGCAGTTGGCACAGGGGCTGACCAAGGTATGTTTGAGACCCAACCCAGCTTTTGTGCCTTCAGTGGTGGAATCAGGTTTCAGGTGTCCCACAGTGGAGCTGTTGGCTTTTCACCTGCCTCCATTCTCCTCAGCTGAGGAGAAGAAGCTTAACACATTATGCTTTTTCAGGACGCTTTGTGTGTTTGAGTAGGACAGTAGGGTTAAGGAAGAGTGACCAGCTGTTTGTGTCATGGGCCACTCCCCATAAAGGCAAGTCATTGTCCCACCAGAGGTTGTTCCACTGGATTGTGGAGGCTATATCTCTGTCTTACGGCTGTAACAAAGTGAGGGGGGGTTCGGCTGTAGTGGAATCAGGGGATGGGGCCCCAGCACAGCTCGACCTGTCTGTCAAAGACAGCTTCCCTTGTTGGTCACGCGAAGGCGATTCCCATAGTGAAACACCTCACTCTGTTATCACAGAACCAGGGATTATGTTAAGTAACCCAACGTTTTCGCTACCAGTCCCCATGTGCCTTGTGGATTTTAAGAAATCCCAAAACTATGCTCACAGATGATGAAAGATCCAGGGAGGACCCAGGACATGTTGCAGGGATTACTTGTCCCACCTCGCCTGGTTACACTTGAGAATCCTCCTTGGTGAGCACAAGTGGTTGAGAGAAGTGGAAGTAGGGAATGCAGTGGTCCACATTCAAATGTCTTTTAACCTATGCAACTGTGGTTATTTCCAATTAATAAATCAACTAACAGCAACTTTTCATCAGGCACACTGAAGTAAATGACTGTATTTAAAACGGATTACTATATTAAGTGACTCAGGATAAACTGAGTTGCACAATCTCATCGACTTTTCCCCGTAGCGCCATCAAGCTATATGCTCCCCCTTCCCACTGCCACCCCCCATCCCCGCCATCATCCCCGCTCGGCTCAGCGCCCGCCACACGTTGACAACTTGCGGAAGACAGTGGACAGTCTGGCGCTGACACGCGCTGACACCCCACCAGACCCACGGTTAATAACTCGTCTTTGGTGTGCCACCCCAACATTTTCAATGGTCGCATCTGGCCGCCCTTATGAAAACGTTTTGCAGGCGCCACTGAGTTTACCACCTCCAAAATGAAATCACGGCTTAATCCCGATCCAGTAAATCCGTCTTCCAGGCATCGTTCAGACCCTGTTTTCCACGCCTCCAGTCTCAACCCCTTTGTGGTAGACCTCTCCTCGGCGCTAATTGCTTGGTAGAAACGAAGAGGCTGGGTCAGCCTGGTCGCGGAGGGAAAACAGAGAATGTCCAACGAAAGCCGTCCGGCTTGAGCCATATGGATTTATTTGCTTAGTTTTCGGGTTTTTGTGGAGCTGCAATGATTCTCATACTGGGGAAGATTCTGTCTCTCTACTGGAGTAATAGTGCACCTATACCGAGCGCTTCAAAGTTTCAAAAGTTTCGTCAATCGACGTTATTTTCTCCGTAGTTGAATCAAAAGCGTGTTAACCCCTAGCCATGATGGCGCGCAGTCGAGAGAGGTCCTCACTTTTGACGCCGACTACGCGGGCCGCTTCTCCATGTTGTCCTTTACAGATGTATCCATGCCCCTTGTCTTTTTTGTTGGGCCTTGCTCTACTTACCGCTACCATTTCAGATAAGTATTGCTGTGCCGAGACGGAGTTCTCTATTCTAGAAGAGGCACAGATTTTGGCCGATCAAATGAAGAAGCTATCCTCGCAGGAGCTAGGAGCCTTCACTATGCAGGTAAGAGGAAGAAAGACGGTTGGTGCGACTGATTTTTCTCGAAGTATTAAATTACTGACAGTAACATCAAGGAGGAACGTCGACGAGTTAACGGCATGTAACGCTCCGAAACATCACAGTGTAGCGATAGCAGTAGGCCGTCATAATAAATATTTGAAATAAAAAAGCACAGTGGACCACTTGGTTGACTGTACCTCTCGAGTTGCTGAGCGGTATTTATCAAAGACAGGACCGTGTATTAAGCACGTGAAGTGATTAGATATCATTTTTGATGCATTCATCCCCGTTTTTCAGAGATCAAAAGCGTCATCCCTATCAACTGTGTAAGAGGTGACTTTAAAATTCCCTGCTCTGGTAATGACAAATGTTGCGTAGTGTAGTGGAATCTAACAACGTCGAGTAAATGCATAACATCTACTTTGAAATCAAGTTTGTCTAGTGAGTAAAGAAAAGACTTGGAGGCCCATCCATGCACCATGCATTTATGCAGTTATATTTGCAATACCACACCTGTATTCAGCCCTCGCTTTCGTTTGTCAACATGTTGTGTTGAAGACAAGACAAATCGCCCTCTTTTTGCCCCTTCAGTCGTATTTCCCCATAACATTTGAAGAATGAAATGGCATTCATCTTTGGGGTTATCAGAAGTAGCTTCTGAACACCAACTGCATGAGGACAAAAACAGCAGAGCCCCATGATCACACTTTCACACACAAATGTACCCGCTAAGCTGGTCTTAAAGCAGGTCATAGTCTGTTGGTACAGCAGCAATTTGTCACATCAATGTAGTTTCATTTTTATAGTGTCAAATAATAACAGAAGTTATCTCAAGGCACTTTCCCAGATAAGCCCAGGTCAAGATCGAGGCAAGGAAAAACTGGCCTTTAAGGGGAAGAGACCCTGGGCAGACAAGACTGCAGCTTGGCGACCATCCGCTTAAACTGGTTGGGTTGATAGCGAGTCAAAAGCAGAGACAGGCATCAAGATCCACTGCAGTAGTCAAAAATAGTGTCTAGATTACAGTTGAATTCAGCTACTGTATATACTGTATATAGCTGATTCTTGTTCAAATTGTTGTGGTAAAATAGTGTTGTGAAAGTGTTGTTTTAATACAGGGTTTAAAATGTTATTTGTACAAATTTTATGAAAAAGATTTGAATACGGCTGATTTCCTCACCCCTACTCAGTGGGACAAAGGTGAAGAAGTCCTTGTGTTGCTGATGTTAGATAGCAGACCATATGCAGGTCAACTTGCATCATGAATGCTTGGAGGAAGGACTGTTAACACAGGAGTTACCTGCTGGCAAATCTGCTTGTCTTAGAGCTGGGTCTTGAGATTGAGGGGCTACTTCATGGCCGCTGAATAGTACCATGGGCTAACAGGACCTGTGTGACACAAACTTCTTCGATACTAAAACTGCACTGGTCACTTTTTAGCATTAAAAATTAAACATTAACAATATTAGGCATAATATAATATGAGGAGACAGCTCAGTGGTAAATTTTCCTCACAATTTAGAACATGCCTCGGGGATGCCCCAGATGTTCCTCGTTGGTGCACATATGCCCTCGGGCAAAGCGTTGGTGACCCCTTCCCTAGAGTAACAGACACCCTTAGAGTAACAGACACCCTGTGGCCTGTGCATCCTGCGAGGTCAGCACCATTCTAGGGAAAATCTGTAGTTGCCATGATGTCAGCGTGCTGTCAGCCCCCACATCCATGAGGGATCCATTGTCTGACCCCCCGTGAACGTCGAAAATTGTGAATAAGTAACCCACCTGCATCGACATATAACATGACGCTAGATGCCCTCAGCACGCATCTTACCGTTCTTGATGACCCTTTGGAGGACGTTGGCACGTATGTTGCGGACCCCTCAAAATAAACAAAATTCATCACGGACGGGGAACCATTCTGGTGTTAAAGGGTATCAGTCAACCTCCCTAACGGCAACATTTGTACATATCGCCCCTTCTCCTGACCGAAAACCACAATCCGATTGGCAAGTTGGTAGATGCCGTGGTAAGCGCCTCAGCTGCCGCTTCAAGCGGGGATGCCACACCGAGTGCACCTCAGCTGCTGCGGCAACTGGAAGCTGCCACCGGAAGCTCCCACAGACCTGAGGCAGATGCCTTGGCATCTGCGCTTGCCGCCGGAAGCTGCCAGAACTAGATGCCATTGCCATGATTTGCGCTTGCTGTTACTCCCAAATCACTAAATCCTTTGAATTCTTCTTCCCCTGTGTCACCTCTTCCTCTGTGCTAAAATTATCGAAGCAAGCATACATCAGTAACCTTGGAAGCCCTCAAGAAGGTGAAACGTCCCAGAAGTAGCTGAAGTGCACTAGCGTGCTTTGCGAACTCCTTTGTCTTCTCAGATGCGTGTCAGTCATCACTGGTCATACTCCAGCTGCAACCTGCAAATTGACAAAGCATGAGACACAAATATTGTGGGGAAGTCACCAACGTAACGCGTGTGAAGGCATTGGATATATACAGGTGAGAGAGAGAAAGAGGGGAGAGAGGAGGAAGAAATGAGAGGCTCAGTGCACCATGAGAGGTCTCCCAGCAGCCTGAATCTATAGCAGCATTACTAGGTGTGGCTGTAAATCTTATAGAAAAGGAAAGTCTTAGGCCTATTCTTAAAAGTAGAGGGGGTGTCTGCCCTCTGGACTGAAACTGGAAGATGCGTCCACAGGAGAGGAGCCTGATATTTAAAAGCTCTACCTCTTTTTCTATTTTTCAAAATTCTAGGGATCACAAGTAGCCCTGCATTCTTGGATCACAGAGTTCTGGTAGGATGATAAGGCACCACAATCTCTTTTAGATGTGATGGGCGTTGAGAGCTTTGTACGTGAGGAGAAGGATTTTCAATTCCATTCTTGATTTTACAGTCAGCCAGCATTGAGAGCCAACTAGAGCCAAGGAAATTGGTCTCTTTACTTATTTTCTTTCAATACACATGCAGCAGCATCCTGAAACGGCTGGAGAGGCTTCAGCGTCTTGTTGCTACAGCCTTCTAATTAAGAATTACTGTAATCCAGCCTCGAGGTAGCAAAAGAATGAATTACCGTATATTCCGGACTACAGAGTGCAGGTGATTATCAGCTGCACGCTCTAATTTTAGAGAGAAAATCAATTTTTTACATTGTAAAGAGCGCACCGGATTTTGAGCCGCAGGTATCTAACGTTGTATGAGATATTTACACAGAAAGATATTACATGTGAGGATTTTTTTAACGTTTGATTTACCATAATTCCCGGACTACAGAGCGCACCTGATTAATAGCTGCAAGATCTAATTTTAGAGAGAAAATCAATTTTGTACTTATACAAGCCGCAACAGACTTTAAGTCGCAGGTATCTAACGTTGTATGAGATATTTACACAGAAAGATATTACATGTGAGGATTTGTTTTAACGTTTGAGTTAATCTGTATGGTAAAACAAACAAATGCGTCACATATTACGAATGCTTTTTTGAAACAGTACCTGTAACACATCAACCGAACTTTTAGATATATGTATGTGTCGGTAACACGCAAATTACGTACTAAAACCATCAAAGTCCTCTTCTTCAGTGTCCGAATCCAACAGCTTTAGGATATTGTCACTCACTTCAGTCTCCTCAATGTCGCTCTCACTCGAGCACTGGCAGTCCTCTTCAGCACGCATGGGAACCCCCCCCCATCTGCATTTACTATTTATTTTAATTATTATTTACTATTTCTGCTATTTTGTATTTCACCATTAATTTATTCACAATCGTTGGTCTCTATGCTGATTAATGTAACAGTAGGAGTGTGTGTGTGTTAGTGTGTGTAATTTAGTGCAGGCACTGTGGGCAGCCAGGAGTCCAGCTAGGGGTCCTGAAGGGTCAGGAAGGCGTGTATGTGCTATAGTAAACAGAGCGTTGTTGCGAGTGACCACGTTTATTTACCGCTCATGTATTCCTGTGTTGTCAGGTGAGCAAGTTTGTACATTTCAGTCAGCACAAAGAAGAGTGACTCACCTCATATTTTCACAGTGATAAGAGTTGCATACAGCATACAAGCTGAGTAAATTGTGTGAATGTGGTGATAGAATGTGTGAGAATGTTCAAGTTAAGAGTGTGTGTGTTGTATTAAACAGAACGCTGCAGCGAGTGATCACGTTAACCGTTCCTGTAGTCCTGTGTTTTCAGATTAAAGAGAAGACACAAACGTCATGCACGCCTGGGTGTCCTATTTTGTCCAAGTGTGCAACATTAGCGAGTCTTTCCCCGTAGTCGGGAGAGTCACCATCGGTTCATTTATGCCAAAATGACGTGCAGCAGCTCAATTTCTTTCTTCCATCGCCAGATGGATTGTCTTTAATTTAAAAGCGGCATCGTATGTTTTTCTTTGGGTGTCTTCCAGGTTGATGAGGGTGAATACAAATGACTGCTTTACCAGGCCGTAATTTACTGTGAAAGTGCGCATGATACATCGCACAATTTCATTAGACCTCTGTGAACTACTCATTAGTTTTATAGGTCTACTTTTTTTGGCGCCATGAAAAAATATACATTAGCCGCACAGTGTTTTAAGCCGCAGTGTTCGAAGTTCCGAACAAAAATAGCGGCTAATAGTCTGGAATTTACAGTACAAAGTGTAGTGACTAAGTGAACTGCTAAGCGTAACTAAGTGTAACTAAGTGTGGTATTTCATTTGGGTGTGTACATTAGGTTAACAACCCTGACACAGCACATAAACCCAAAGTCTTTCAAAACAGTGCAGTGAATGGAAACATTACTTACTCCATCATAGATACCGGTATAGAGCAGCAGTCTTGTATGGCAGTGAGTGGTGAGGTGAGGTGCGCAGTGTATGAGGCTTCCACCACCTGCTTATTCCTGTTCACAACATCCAAGTAGCGGTTGAATTTCTCACGGATCTTCTTTGCCAACTGTAACATAAAGACTTAAACGTGTTTGGGGTCTAGAATAAGTAAGGGATAATTAACGCGTCGGAGGTCATTGTACGCTGAATGTTGGCATTCTTCGCATCGGGAGAGGGGGGGCACATCGAGGTGATTATCAAACAACAATGACCAACGACACTTAAAACATTAATGAATGAGACAGTTGACAAAAACGGTTCATAACAAGGCTGCTTTCATTTTTCTGCAATAGTGTAGGCCTCGTCTGCGCAAGAAAATAGTGCCGTCACGACTACAGGTATTCTGCTGACTGTAAATCATTTGAATGGATAAAACAAGGACTCGTTGGCCTACTTATAGTCAATATTGACATCTAATTTAATATTTCCATTTAAGGTAGAGTTGTACATGGCGAATGGACATCTTTGGGAACTTTGAAGTTAACGCTTCTGTCATTTCCACCAATGTGTGTTTCTTGAAGCACACGTTTTATACTTACTGACGCATCGGAAGTTTCATGCTTCCCGAATATGTTGAAAATGATTTTAAAAGTAATGTGGGCAACAGTACGTAAGCAATCCAGAGTGGAACTAAATGCGGTAGCGTGGATTGATATGAGTGCAACAGGTTCCACTCTGAGACTTTGATTTCACAGCGGTCCGTAATTGATAGTGGAGCGGTCATTATACGCAAATAGAGACCGCTCTCATGATCAATAACAGCCAATCAGAATCCAGCATTCACCCAAGCCGTGTAATAAACATTGATACCAAAATATTATCACCCATGCTACCCTTGATGTCTCAGTAATGACAATGATAAAATCTTCTGTTTAGGGAGTTTGGACAGCTCATTCAAATGAGCATGACGGCAATTTAGCACAATTTATGAGATATATTGTTTGCAATTTTTATCTGGTTTAATTTTACATTTTATATTTTCACATCTAGTTTTTAGGAGGCAAGACATAGCACTATGGCGATGAGATAACAAAGCTACACAAAAACTGGAAATGCCCCAGCATGAATCCGTGAAACTGTAGACCAGATAATCAGCAACACATAGTGGAGGACATAACACACACTGATAGAGAAGGCATTATTACCTGCTGCACTTCAGTCTCTCCATTTGATGTCTTCTCCGTGTACACAAATGAATTGAAAATCCTCTGAAAGAGGACCAGAGAAGGTGATGAGACAAAGTTAACTGGGTCTTTGCAAGCACAAGTCTTTAAGTCTGAAAACACAATCTAAAATGGTCAATGTTACTCATCTATGCTAACACAGCCTTGTACACTACACTGTCTCAAATGTGATATCAGGCTGGGCAATTTCATAACCACATAGAGGGCTGCTTCTGATTAAATTAGAATAAATGTGCGTGTGTGTACCAGTGAGTGGAAGTCCTGTGCATTTCCGCACATATGCCGTCTGTCTGTGTTTCACCCACAAGCTATGTGCAGCAGGGTTAGGATCAAGAGCAAAGGGAAACTTTTTGGCATTTTTTAAAATTAAATCTTACATGAAACTACAGTGGTCCCTCTTTTATCGCCAGGGATACGTTCTAAAACTAACCCGCAATAGACGAAATCCGCGAAGTAATCAGCTTTATCTTTTTATAATCATGATACATGTTTTAAGGCCGTAAAACCCCTAACTGCACACTTTTATACACTTTTCTCAGACTTGACATTTTCTCACATTTCTCTCTTATCTAAACAGAAAGTTAAAACTTTCGCAGATTAAAAAAAAGATTTTTTTCCTGCTGTCACTGATCCACAGAGCTAAAGCATCCTTCCTATGGTCTTGTTGCGGACAGTTACAACCCTTTTTGCATCCATGTTAAAACTTACTGATGTTGTCGTCTAATGTTATTTTCCTCCTTCCTTGTGTAACAAACCGACATTTCACTTATTCCATTTTGGCGCCCTACAGCCGCGTAACTCCTACCTTCCTTTAGCATTTCCAGAGCATGTTCAGCGATGGTTAGCATCTTCCTCTGCGTTTGGGTGCGACTGCAGGTGCATTTTCCCTCGCAGTTTGTTTCATCAGCATTGTGGGTTTTTTTCGGGTAGAAAACTCACAAACCTACAGTACAGCACTTCAGTACAGAGCCCAGCAAGTGCCACTGGGTTATTTAAAAAAAAAAAAAAAAAAAAAAAAAAAAAGACGCCGGAAGTTCGTGTGCACGGTTCAGTAAACTGCGCACGGATTGCGAAAACTCAGAGCTCAATGTACTAAACTAAACTGTGCACGGATTTCCAGCAGCTTTATTTATTTTTTTATCCTGTGGAACTTCCCAGGCACTGCACTTCAGAGTCACACTGCTAGCGATAGAACATTTATGTAAATCTGGCTAGCCGGACGCATTCTGTACTTACTGATAAGAGCGCAGAGCGCATGCGCGGTTCTCTCTTAGCTAATCAAAACGCTGAACACAAAAAGAAAAAGAAAAAATAAGAAAGGCAAAAATTACACAAAAAAAATCCGTGAACAGCGAGGCTACAAAAAGCGAACCGCGTTATAGTGAGGGATGACTGTATTGCAAATTCCCTCCAGATATCACTCTTGAAAAGTTTGTTATCTGACTAGAGCAGGTGTTCTCAAAAGGACGATCGCGATCGACCAGTCGATCGCCAAGGCAGTACTGGCAGATCGCATGACATTGAAAAAATAGATTTTTGACTCTAGTTTATAATCCATCCCCTCACTTGATTGACAGACAGGGCAAGTTGGATGACAATGAAAGTGACCTTTAGGTCACCACGCATATGCAAACAACAGCAGCATATAGCAAAACTAAAAAGCATGTGCGCGTTATCTCCGCGTGTTATTTTAAGCCCTCCCTTTTTACTTTTAAACGAAAGAAACCCACTCATCAAAAAATGAGTGAGGTTGCTGGACCAAGTAAGATGTCAAAAACTTTCACCTGGAATGGGAGTTGGACTTTTTTTCCCAATGTTATTTTCTAAGTGCGTTTGCCTCATCTGCCAGACTACAATCGCAATGCCCAAGAGGGGAAATGTGGAATGCATTTTTGGACTCTTCATGGAAAACTTTTTACTGACTTCCCACCAAATAGCAAACTTGTCAAGACAGCAGTCAGTTTTCTCCTAACAAACTTCCAAAGAGAAAGCCGCCACCGAAGCATCGGTTCGGGTGAGTCACGTCATTACAATAAGGAGTCCTTCCAAGACAGAGAGGTAGTAAAAGAGGCATTAGATGAAGCAGCTGACCCATTGTTCTGAGATTTTGAAAACAAGGCAGAAATATCTTCTTCAATCAAAGCCCTTCAGCTGTCAAGACATTCAGTCCCACTGTGCTGTGAAACCATGGCGGAGGATGTAACCCAGCAAATGTTGAAGGACATCGGAGATTGGGAGTGTTTTTCATAGCAGTAGGATAAATCTACTGATGTGTATTTGTAGAAATAACACAGTTAAATTGTGCAATGTGGGTTTATGTAGTTGTGCAAGACAAAATAATATGTTATAGAGGTGAAATGTATGTGTAATCAAAATATACTTTATCCCAAAAGCACAAAATATATATTAATTATTATTCAAATAATGTAAAAAAAAAAATATGCGTATGGCAATTTTATTGTGGGTAGATCTCCAAGGCTTGGTCATCTTCAAAGTATCTCACGAGCTGAAAAGTTTGAGCACCCCTGGACTACAGAGATGTAATTTCCCTTACAAAGGTCTTTTTGCAGGCTGGCAAGCTGGGGGTCGGGGGGCTATGGTGGTGAGAGATGTCCGCAACTCAGGCTGTTCGACATCAGTTTTGGTCTTGCCTTTATGCACGACTATTTTTTTTGCATTTTCCCATGCTGCGGAGATCCATAGTGTCATGCCGAAAGAGACCCGTTCTTATTACCGATGACGGCAACTCAGGAGATCCCCAGCACGACTTCTGAAGTTTGATGTAGAACAGAGGTGTCAAACTCAATTCAACCCCAGGGTCAAATGTAATGGTTTAATCCTGGGGCCTCAATTTGTCAGCCGGCAGATGGTGTTCCACTGAGTTGTTGAAATGGGCGCAGGGGGAGCTACGCAACAGACTTTCCACTGTCTTCTGCTAGTTGTTGACAGTGGAGTGTGGGGCGGCATGCAGTGGAATTTCCAATGTCTTTTTCAAGTTGTTGTGGGGGTCGAGGGACTGTGCGCCAGACTTTCCACTGTCTTCAAGTGGCTGTCGCACCTGTGTTGTAAAATCATCTTGCTTGTGATTTCTGGTTGTTATGTTTGTCAATTCAGACACTATTGTCATTAGTCTGATGCAAGATGCAAGATGGAGACGAGTCGGCCTACAGATTTTAGGTAGAACTGGTCCCTACTGGACAACCGGACCTAAACCTACTCAAAACAGTTCCTCTCATTACCGATCCTACTTATCTTGCTTTATCAGTCAGCTACGGCTTCTGTCTTCTCCATTCTCCTCTCCTTGGGACTCATTTACTATCCCTTACTATCCTAAAACAGAAAAGGTTCTGTTTTCGATCATGCCAACAACCAAAAAGTACCAAAAAAATGCGTGGAATGTGCAAAAACTAGTCGTACGCACCTAGTCACCTGTGCGGACTGCCAAATTTGTGCGTGTTTGGGGTCATTTGCATCCAGAAACGTCTTCAAATGTCCATATATGGTCCCATATAAAATCCCTGTCATAATTCGTCGGGTGCATTGATTGAATGAAATACTTTCCTGTTAATGTGACTTGATTCATTTTGTGATGGTGCTTTTATTGCAATCTTGGTGCAATCTGTGGCTCCAATTACATTTGGGAAGCTGGCAGTGGTGTGAAATCCTTGTTTAATTCTGGCTTGTTGGTCATGTCTGTGAATCGGGCATGCTGTGTTTTTGGGGAAGAGGGAGCTGCTGAGGAGCCACTCCGTGCTCTTCTCTGAACATCTGTGCACTCTTTGAAAACTCACTCCCTCTTAACTGTGTGCACAATCACGTGCTGCTCCTCCTATCCCCGCACACAGCAAAGCGATGGGGCGCAGAAAATTAAATCCAATGAGTGGAGTTCTCACGTATTTACTTAAGGAGACAATCAAGTCAGATCAAGTCTAGATAAGTCAAGTCGACAGATAGGACTGACAGATAGGACTTAAACCATCTTAAAGCAGTTCCTTTGATACCGTCTAGGTGAATGAAAATAACTGCGCTTGTGTACGAGCCGCAGCTTTGCAAGTTAAGGTACCTGCACAGTGGGATTGATGGACATCCTCGATGGGTTGTATTTGTAATTTCACTGCTCGACCAGATGTTATGCATATGCATGGTCAGAGTTGTACTTATATCTACACACCTTTCTACGCACAAGTTTGAGTCAGTAAATGACGCACTTTGCATCCGCGCTATCTGCGGATATTCATGTGCGCACACACAGTTGATAAATGAGCCCCCTGCTGTCTCTTGCTCAGTATGCCATAGGTTGAGTTTAGCGATAGTCATACTTCCAACAAATGTAGTTTATTTGTAGTGTTAGAGGCGACGCTAAGTCAGTTAGAGACTCAGTTCCGCATTGTGGAGAGCCACTGCCCCCGCCCCTACCCGCCAGCAGTTTGTGCAAACTGGTCTTAGCTTCTGTTAGCCTTCTGGCAGCTCCCCAGCAGAACTCAGGCCGTTGGGTGACTGTATGAAGGAAGCTTGACCATGCCTCCAAAAGATTTTCCCCACTCAGCGACACATCTGCTGAGAAACCATCTCTTATTATCGGCACCTCCATATTAAGAGATGTGAAAGCCGCAACGTCAGGAACTGTAGTCAACGGTATTCCTGGGGCCAGAGCGGGCGACATAGAATCATATCTAAAACAGCAGGCCAGGGATAAGCGTACATATGATAAAATTATGAGTCACGCCGGCAGTATTGACACTCGTGAATATTTGCATGTCAATTGTTAATTAAAAACAATTCGATACAGTCCCGTTGAATATCGATACGATATCGCCAAATAAAATGTTGCGATATTTACGAGTATCGATATTCTCTACACCCCTAGGCACTGTATCAATTTTTTTAATTCAACAATTAACATGCAAATATTCACGGCGTTTGTTAATTTTTGTGTTGCAATTAAACCTCCAGCCACCTAATAACAGTAGTCATTATGTCCTCCGTGCCAAAGAAACAGTGAAATGCCGCGACATTTCACCGGCGATGGCTGAGGGCGAGAGGCTACAGCCAGCTCCGGCAGCTTTTAAAGCTGATGTTTGGGTATATTTTGGTTTCAAAACAAAGGAAGGTAGTTACGACTATGACAAGAGCCATGTGGTGTGCAAACTCTGCAACACCAGAGTCAAGTACTCGGGAAATACTACAAATTTGCGAGCGCATGTAGCGAGACACCATGGCAATGTAGCATTACAGGCTTACGTGAAACGAGAGGATCCTGCTCGACTAACTATTCAAGATGTTAACTTATCTTGTAGCGCAAAAAACTTCTTTATAGCAGAAAAAAAGTATAGTTATGTTAGATTATACAGGGACTGCATACAATCCAGTATCTGAGACTGTTCACCTATTTAATTTTGTTGAGTCCTGCAAGGTTTCATTTATTCAGGCAGATGGGTAAATTCCTTTATTGAGATTACACTGAAAAAGTGATGTTGCAGAGCTTGGTACTTTATTTTTGTCAATAACAGTTTGTATTTTTTGTTAATATCTTAATTTTTTTCTGATATCTACAGCTTTAATGTAATATTGTGTACATATTTTTGTCTTCAGTCCTGCAAATGCTTGTATTTCTTCAGCAAGCTAATGTTAAGCATGTAACAGCATTGTGTGTGCTATGTGCTACAGTTCTTACAATTAAATTCTTTCAAAAGAAACTCAATAAATCGTTGTTCCTACAGTATCGTTGACCCTGTATCGTGATACGTATCGTATCACCAGATTCTTGCCAATACACACCCCTAGTGGCTACCCTGGATGGCTTTACCTTGGCCTCCATCACTACTGTAAAAAATATAGGTGTGATCTTTGATCAAGATGTCATTCAATTCGCACATAAGACGAATTACAAGAACTGCCTTATTCCAACTTCATAGCATCACCAAGGTTAAGTACATATTGTCATCAAAAGATGCTGAAAAACTACCGTAAATGCCGGACTATTAGCCACTACTTTTTCCCTGCACTTTGAACACTGAGGCCTAAAGTACGGTGAGGCTAATGCATGTGTTTTTTCATGGCGCCAAAAACTGTAGACCAATAAAATTGATGAATAGTTCACAGAGGTCCAATAAAATTGTGCGATACGTCATGCACACTTTCAAGGTAAATTACAGTCTTATAAATCAGTCATTTTTATTCACCCTCATCAACATGGAAGTCACTCGAAGAAAAGCATACCTTTTCTTCTTTTCTTCGCTTTTAAATTTAAATTTAAATAAATAAGGAAATCTGTCTGGCGATTGAACAGGGAAATCGAGCTGTTGCACGTCATTTTGGCATAAATGAGTCGATGGTGAGACGGTGGAGAACTGGCTCAATGCAAAAAGACGACAAAAGCGTTCAGAGGTTATCACGGCAGATGGCCAATAATTTAAAACTCCCTTGAAGACTGAATGAACACACAGAGAGCAGGAAGCTGCGGTGTCAGGCTAGGATTCCTAGGAACACCACTAAGTATTTGCAGCCACTGGACATCAGCGTGACCCGAGCATTTAAAGTGGCAATGCGCAGTGAGTGGGAGGCTTGAATGACTAGCGGCGGGAAATCCTTCATCAAAACTGGCCGCATGCGAAGAGCATCTTTCACTGAAGTCTGCCAGTGGGTTATAAATGCGTGGAGCTGTGTCAAAACATCCACCATCACCAGCAGGTTTTGAAAGGCTGGGCTGCTGCGTTCTGAAGAGGACTGCCAGTGCTCAAGTGAGAGCAACAACGAAGAGACTGAAGTGAGTGACAATATCCGAAAGCTGTTCAATTCAGACACTGAAGAAGAGGACTTTGATAGTTATAGTGCAAAGGAGGAAGAAGAAGGTGATAACTGACTTCTCCTGGTAGGCTGCAATGTTCGTGCACTGTTCAGTAAAGAGCATTTTCAATGTAATTTGCGTGTTATCGACACATATGTATATCTAAACGTACGGTAATGTGTTACAGGTACTGTTTGAAAAAAGCATTCGTAATATGAACTGCATTTGTTTGTTTTACCATACAGACTACCGTAAATTCCAGACTATTAGCCGCTACTTTTGTTCGGAACTTTGAACACTGCGGCTTAAAACACGGTGCGGCTAATTTTTTTTTTTTCATGGCGCCAAAAAAAGTAGACCAATAAAATTGATGAGTAGTTCACAGAGGTCTCATGAAATTGTGCGATGTATCATGCGCACTTTCACAGTAAATTACGGCCCGGTAAATCAGTCCTTTGTATTCACCCTCATCAACCTGGAAGTAGGGCTGGGCAAAAAATAGATTTAATCGATTTATCGAATTTGTAGCTAAAAACGATTTTTATCTTGCAAATTCGAGTTTATCGACATTTCTCACGTTCCATTTCTTGTGGGTTTCCATAGCGCAATGTGAGCCTGCCCCATCCCAAGCGCGACACAATTACAAACAACATGGCAGCGGCAGCATGTTAACAAAAGCTACTTCCAAAGAAAGGCACAACTACTGTAATTCAATCATTTGGAACTGGTTCAGGTTTGATGCATCACACGAACAACAGACGAAGCCTCGCTATAAAATATGTTTAAAGGCCGTTGCTAGCAGCGGTACAACTAATCTGTTCCAACATTCCGGAGAATGGGAGAAGTGTAACCAGCTATGAAACGAAGACGGCAGCTCTAGCACACCGGCTAAAAAGCAAATGACTCTTCCTGAGAGCTTTACAAACTGTGTGACTTGTGAAAGGAATGGAGCGCGTTGCAGAGGCCATCACGTCTTATATTGCCACGGACATGTTGCCAGTTTATTCTGTTGAAAAGTGAGGCTTGAATCACTTGTTGAAAGTTTTAGATGCAAGGTACATTGTACCCAGTCGCAAGTATTTCGCCAACGTAGCGCTGCCTCACCTGTACACTGCCACTCGGCAAAAGATCCGCGCTGAGCTGGAGGAGGTGGCGTTTTACCCTGCCACCACGGACATGTGTTCCAGCCGGACGATGCAGCCGTATATGAGTCTGACAGTCCATTATTGTATTATTATGTCAAGCTTGAAATTGCTGAATGACAGAGCCTCATTTACTTCTTATTTTGGATTGTTTATATGCATTTTTACTCTGAGGACAACCACAGCAATAAAGTTGCACTTGAACTATATGTCAGATGTCTGCAGTTGTTTTTAAGTGCATTGAAAAAATAATCGAAAATCGAATCGAAAATCGAATTTTTCTCTGAAAAATCTGAGATATTTGTATTTTTAGGCCAAATCGCCCAGCCCTACCTGGAAGACACTCAAAGAAAAGCATACGATGCCGCTTTTAAATCAAAGACAATCCATCTGGCGATTGAAGAAAGAAATTGAGCTGCTGCACGTCATTTTGGCATAAATGAACCGATGGTGACTCTCCCGACTACGGGGAAAGACTCGCTAATGTTGCACACTTGGACAAAATAGGACACCCAGGCGTGCATGACGTTTGTGTCTTCTCTTTAATCTGAAAACACAG